>OX456524.1:139832347-140052347 GCA_949748255.1 Eustalomyia histrio | reverse complement strand
CTTGCTCCTTATCACTACCATTTGTTTCGATCGATGCATAACGCCCTTACTGGAATAAGCATCAGAAATTGGCTTGATTCATTCTTTACCTCAAAACCGGAGCAGTTCTTTTGGAGCGGAATCCATATGCTACCAGAAAGATGGGCAAAAAGTAGTGGCTAACGATCGACAATACTTTGAATACAATTCATTTTATTATAATAAATGCATTTTTCAAGCAAAAAAAAAAATCTACATTATTTTGTATTTTTATGCATGGATTATTATCAGTGTATAAGGTCCACCTTATTACAAACAAAAACAGTATAATATGTTACATGTTTATAATTGCACATGTGTGTTTGTATTAATGCCACAATATATTTGAGTAAATGATTATATATTTGTGTTAGTAAATATAATACAATGATGCATTTTTGTATTATATTTTTCTCATTTATTTTTGTTATTTTGTAATACACGAGTAAATTATACGTGCCTTTCACAAAATATCATTAGTGGTTTTTATTTGTGGTTGTGTATAATAATATAAAAATATTATATGAAAATTATATTATTTAAATCATGTTATTTTTTTTTTTGTTTTATAAAACTAAAATTTATATTTAGAATTTGTCAGCATTGCAATCATAATTTAATGTTACTGTGGAATATAAAATAATAATTTATAAATGTAAGAGAAGATGGGGAATAATTGTGTGGATCAGCGCTAGAGGGAGTGTCACACTTTCGACTACTTTTCCTCCTCTCTTACATTTATAAATTAGTGTTTTCTATTCAGTCTAAATATATAATTGAAACATAGAGAGAACAATTTACAAAATAAAAATGTTTATTAAATTTTTAGTTTAAAGTGATTTTAGGTGTTAAGAATTAGTTCTCATCGAAAGAGAGATAATTCAAGGGAAATAGGGATAATTTCAAGAACCTGTAACCTGAGCGGTGCAAACAGGACGAGTCTGAAAGGACCTATTTTGTGATCTGTGAGTTGACTGCTTAAGCTAGGATTGGTCTGAAGATCCTTCCTCTTTAACTCTTAAAATAGACCGATCTAAAATGTACCAACCATTGAGAGATAAGTTTCCAAAAAACATAAAATTGGAGAAGTCGTTTTCTGTACTTCTCCGAAGTGTTTCAATTCCACTTGTTCCCCATTTCATTTTATCTCATTAGTGTTTCAATTCCATTTGTTCCATGTTCCATTCCTTTATTGTTCCATTTCTTTTCATTCAGTGTTTCAATTCTACACGTTCCCCGAAACAATTTCAATTCTTTCTCCTTGTCTCTTTTTTTTCAATTCAGCTCCCTCCTCATTTCATTCCGTTTCGTTTCCCTTGTCTAGTGTTTCAATTTCGCACGTTACCCGAAACCATACAATTTCGTTCTAGTATTTCAATTTTACTTGTTACCCCATTTCATTTTGTTTGATCTTTCTAGTGTTTCAATTCCAGTTGTTCCCTGTTCCATTCCTTTCTTGTTCCATTTCTTTTCATTCAGTGTTTCAATTCACACGTTCTCCGAAACTACCCAGTTCTTTCTCTTTGTCTATTTCGTTTCCCTTGTATAGTGTTTCAATTCCGCACGTTCCCCGAAACCATTACATTTCGTTGTAGTATTTTAATTTTGCTCGTTTCTCGTTACATTCTATATCGCTTTCCTTGTCCAGTGTTTCAATTCCACTTGTCACCCGTACCATACCATTTCGTTCCATTTGTATATTGCTTTAATTTCATTCATTTCTCTCTACTTTCCATCCGTTATTCAAATTCCAATGTTATGTCAGTGTGTTAGTCAGTCAGTTAATGAGTTATTCACTTAGTCAATTAGTCAGTCAGTCAATCATCATATATATAGAGAGATTTTATATTTTCTGTTTATTTATAATTTTTGTGAAAATATCAATACATGTTGTTAAATTTTATGTACAACAAATTTCAATTAAATCTGTATCAATATATTATTTATTTATACTTTTTGTTGTTCATATTGTTGATTTGTATTTATTTTGTTTATTTATTGTTTCTAGTACCAACAACTTGCTCAGATACGAAACGTATATTGATGACAATATTATAGATGTTGCAGTACTCAGCTGCTGATGTTTTCATTGTAGCCTTATGCTTGTGTTACAGTTGTGGTTGTTGTTGTTTTTTAAGCACACAGAGAAAAAAAAATATGGTTGAACATATTGGGAAATCGAGATTGAAATAATAGTAATAATAATAATAAAAAAAAAAAAATAATAATAATAATAATAATAATAATAATAATAATAATAATAATAATAATAATAATAATAATAATAATAATAATAATAATAATAATAATAATAATAATAATAATAATAATAATAATAATAATAATAATAATAATAATAATAATAATAATAATAATAATAATAATAATAATAATAATAATAATAATAATAATAATAATAATAATAATAATAATAATAATAATAATAATAATAATAATAATAATAATAATAATAATTATAATAATAATAATAATAATAATAATAATAATAATAATAATAATAATAATAATAATAATAATAATAATAATAATAATAATAATAATAATAATAATAATAATAATAATAATAATAATAATAATAATAATAATAATAATAATAAATATGTTTTTACTTATCATATTATGATTACTGAAGCATATTTTATCATAATTTAGATTTACATTATTATCGCTAGGATCATACTATGCTCTAAAGGATTACTTTATGATCTCTAGGATCATACTTTTATCTCCAGGAACATACTATAATCTTTAGGATTATACTGTGATCTCTAGGATTTGATTATATACAAATGGCACTATGCACCGCGACCAGCGGTGCTCCCCTAAAGGTCCGAGCTACCGATAAAGCTAAGAATCCTACCAGGTAAAATATTTCCAATGTCTGAAGGCGACACGAGACGATTACCCAGAAACCTGAGTCTTCTAACACTAAGCCTTGGACATTCTCAGAGAACAACCTCCGAAGTCTCCGATTCCAATTCGCAAAATCTATAAATATCTGTTTCAAAATGACCCTTCTTGTACCGTTGGTAGCGGAGATCGCAGTGCCCAGTAAAGTATCCCGTTAAGATACGTTATTCCTTCCTTCCAAGGGCCAGTAGTCACCCCGATCCTCCACTGAACAGAGAAATAATCACTTGGCCTGGCATTGGTCAGGAGAATTTCTCCAATAGCCAGAAAACTCTCCACAACCCGATCCTCTTTCCAATGTAGAAAGGTTCAGGACTGTCACAAAGAATGTAGATACGAGATCTAACTCTACGCCATAGGATCATACAAATATTCTTTACGAATTTCACTTACAACAAGATGCTATTTTCTTTGCGTGAACTTGTTTTACTTATTTGAGTTGCAGACTATTGTTTTAAGTTTTTATGTAACAGTTCTGTTTTTTTAAATCTACTTTAAACAAAATGGAATTGTATTTTATGTAGACATACATTTATTTAAATCGACCTATTTTTATATAACATATATAGTCAGAGGTATTAGTGTAACAATAAACTACAATGTATATTCTAAAGTAGATGAATATGCTCAAATAAGCAAATTGTTTTTTTTTTCTCCTTTGTACTAGAAAATTTGTATTGTTTTATGTTAAGTTCATGCAACTTTTGTAGATAAAGACTAAATGAGACCAACTATCGAGCAAGTTAATGTCATCAATTATAACTATTTGAAATAAAGTTTATGTAGCATTTTATAAAAAAAAAGAACAGTTGGTTGCATTTTTTTTTTTGGTATTGAAGTCTAATTTTCACTTTTAATTTTAGTTAAATTAGTATTTACTTTAAGACTGCAACAAAAAGGAAAAGTGATTTACCAGCATTGCATGATTGCACCGAAATGCATATTTACACATTTACTGAATTGTTATTTCAAATAGTTTCAATATCTATTTTAACGGAATAGTTTTGTATTTAAAAAGAGTTATACCTTTGTATAAAGAACGCAGTTTTTGTTAGTTTTCATTTAAGTAAAAAAAAAATATAAATTTTTAATGCAGCCAAACAAATTTTAAAACTAATGTACTTTATTTTATGTTAAATCAAAAACCTAAATAAAATCTACATACAAATTTAAACCGTAGTTAAATAAACTTAAATATATAATATAATTAAGGTGGAGCAATAGGTATCACTCTATTGGAAAGTCATGCTATTTTTTTAAATGTCATCATATGTTAGTTTGGTTTTGCCACTCGTGAAGTATACAGGTTGGTTGAAAAGTTTCTGCGCTCACCAAGAGATGGCACTGCTAGCTCCAAACTTTTTTTTCTCAAGTTGGTATAACTGTCCTGAGAACACATGCAAAGTTGCAAGTCAATCTGTCAATTCTTTCTTTGTTTACAAGCCATTTGAAGTTTACGTGTCATTGGACAATTGTTAGAAGTGTATAAGGAGCCCTCACCTTCAAAAAGCACCGTTGAATTTTTGGCTGGTGAATTTAAACGTGGTCGTACCAGCCTTAAAGACAATATGGTTAGTGAAGATCAAAGTTTAACAAAGCGTGAAATTGCTAATGCCATAGGCATCTCAGACGAACGAGTACTCCATATTTTACATGAAGAATTACGTATGAAAGAACTGTTTGAAAAGTTAGTGCTGCACACGTTAACAATTCAACAAAAACGCGTTTTAAGCCGAATAAAACCGAATTCATGAGTCGTTTTATAACTATGGATGAGACTTGGATCTACCGCCATAATCCTAAATTGAAACAAGAATGTTAACAGTGGACTGAAGCTCCAAAGCAGGTGAAGTCACAACAATCAGCAAAGAAGGTTATGGCATCAGTTTTTTGGGATGCAAAAGGAACTTTGTTGATTGATTATCTTCAGAAAGGTAAAACAATCAACTCTGAATATTATTGCAGCCTTTTGGATCAGCTGGATGAAAAAATTCGTGAGAAAAGACCTGGTTTAAAGAAGAACAAAATCATTTTTCATCAAGACAATGCACCTGCTCACAAAAGTGTTTTGACGATGGCTAAATTCAAAGAATTAAAGTACGAATTGCTTCAACATCCACCGTATTCACCAGATTTGGCTCCCAGTGACTACTATCTCTTCAGAAATCTCAAACAATTCCTTCGTGGAAAGCATTTTTCGTCGAATGAAGAGGCCATAGCAGCCGTAGACGGTTATTTTGCAGAGCTTCCGGAAAACCATTATAAGGATGGGATAAAACTTTTGGAAGATCATTGGAACAAGTTTATTGAGCTTCAAGGAGATTATATTGAATAAAAGAATATATTATGTAACAAAAACAGTATTCTTTTATTTCGAGCGCAGGAACTTTTCAACCAACCTGTAATTGTGCGAAATTTATTAATTAACTACAATGAATGCCCAATTTAAGAACTCAACGACGACGTGGCGACGAGGATCATATTTATCTCAGCGGCCGTCACGTTAATAAACAAAATTCTTGGTTATGGGGGACGGAAAACCACGCATAATTAATAGAGCACCATAACATCCTCTTAAAATAATCCTGAGGTGTGCAGTTACGTGGAAAAAGGTGATTGGCGATTGCTATAGGGACATGCAAACTGAATTTATTTTTACCGGCAGTTGACGATCTGGATTAGGCGGACGTGGGATTCCAACAGAATGGCTCCACTCGCCTTTTGGCGATTTTGCTTGGCCAGCCAGATTTTCCCATTTGACTGTCCCGACTTTTTCTTCTGGGGATATTTGCAGTCGTTAATGTATGCAAAGTATACTAGGTGCATCATTTAAGAACAACTTTCGAGTCAAAATTGCAAAATCTAATCAAAAGATCCCAAATTTGCATCAACTCCGACGGCGGCCATTTGCCGCACAAAATATTTCACAATATATTGATACAAAATTTATAAAAAAATGAAACAAAATAAATAACTAAAAAAAATCTACGCCCTTTATGGCATGAAACTCCAGATATTATTTCTTTTAATTGCATTAACACTCAGAAGTTGACAACCATAAATGCAGTGCATTGTGTTGATGTCAGGAAATTAGGTTATGGGAAGGAGGAAAAAGGGAGAAGTGTTCATGGATATTAGACTTGAATTTCTCTATATTATAGTTGTCAGGGAAGATCTCTGCAGGGAGTTCATTCCACATACGCCTAGTCTGACTTATAAAATTACTTCTGCCTGTAATGTATTATGCAATCCATGTATTAGACAATCGACCACAAAGGCATGAGCCCTGTTGGCCAAGCGGGTATTCCGGACAAAAACCGCTGCTCGAAAAAGTTATGTAAAATGTAACAAAAAGGGAAAAAAGTACGAGGGTGCATCAATAAGTCCGTGACTTTTCGAACTTCCCTCGTAGTTATATGAAATGCAACACTGCTCTCATCAAGTACCACCTATTAATAGACTACTGTCAAATTTTGAGCAAGTTTCGTCATTTACTTTGCATTTAACAGCTGTTCAAAACATACAAACTCGTGGATTTTTTTTAAATGGAAAAAATTGAATTTCGAGTGCTCATTAAACATTATTTTTTGCAAAAAAAAACCTACTGTGCACCATTGATTACAATGGCAAAAATGTGGTCTACTGACTTTCGTTGTGGCCTTACAAGTATGGAAGATGCCGGACTTTCTGGACGGCCAATCGAAGAGTAAAAGTGCGGGAGATTGGTTATGCCATAGGCATTTCATATGACAGTGTGGTTTCGATTTTAAATGATTAGTTGGATTTAAGAAAGCCTTCTGCAAGATGGTTCCGCGTTTGCTATCAATTGACCATAAACGTAATCGTGCGACGACTTGAAATGATTCGCGAAATTCCATGAATAGGGCTACGAGTTGGTACCTCTTCGGATTTAGCCCCAGTTACTATTTTCTTTTTTCAAATCTAAAGAAATGGCTCGGTGGAAAGAGATTTAGCTCCAACTATGAAATTATTGATCAAACAAATGCCTTTTGTATGGACCTCGAAAAATCCTATTTTTTGGAAGGGATACAAAAATTGGAGAAGCGTTGGACTAAGTGTACTGAGCTAAATGGAGATTATGTTAAAAAATATTTTTTTGTTGCCAAAAAACTGTGTTTCATTCAAAAATTGCAAATCAATAAATTAAATTAAAATATCACATATATGAAAATCGGTTGTTTTTTTAATAATACATATACCGACACACGATTGCGCACCCTGTATTTTGATAGCAAATGAAAATTAACAGAAATGAAGCGACAATGACAGTTCTTACCTTCAAGGAATATACAAGATTTGTATAGTGAAACCTCTAAAGGGTTTGGGGCTGTGCAGTCAAATTTTATGGCCGTTTAAAAATTAAATTTTTTTCCTATGTTGTTTGAAAATAATACCGGAAATTTAAGCACAAAATTCAAATTTTATAACGAGTTTTTTTGTGTTAAATTTTAACTCCACATTTAGGGTATGCAGACAACACTTCGCATATAAGGAGGAACGTCACTATAAAAATACCCAAGTTTTTTTGTTTGTGATGATTAAGTCTACAACGTGTTTTCATACTCTTGACATTAATGCTGGTAATGACATACGGTGGCCAAAAAATACGTGACAATAGTTAAAAAAAAAACACCTGCAATAGATACCTATTAAAAGGTATAAAAAAATCCCTAAAAGTAAAAGACACACAGTTATGGACATACTTACACGAACAACAATTACAATTAATGTGTTATACAGAGAAACACAGACATTTCAAAAATATACTCGTACACAAACCATAGGATATATGCAACTAGGGAGAGAAGGTAAAGAGAATGTTGTATAATATAGAACAAAAATGTGCTTCAAGGTATTCTAAAACCGAATCATACACGGATACTTTCAAATGAATGTACAAAGCATTCATATACTGGGGTTATAATATTTTATTGTTAAAGTCGTTCATAAAATTCAGTTTTGATGCTTGACAAGGGATTTTTACTACCTTGTCCATATAACACATACATACACACACACACACAGACACATACACACACACAAACACATACTTGCATAGACAAATCAACCCAAAGTGTTTTAGTCACATAGAAAAGTAGTATATGTGCATGTGAAACTACTGGAACATTTAAAAATACACTCGAAAAATACAGTGGTGTTCAAAATATTTGCAGCTGAAATCACATTTTGCCTAATTCTTTATTTTTTTTTTTTTAACAAAGACTTCCAGCATACGTTTTTTTTTTTTATTAAATTAATTAAAACAAAAAAAAAATATTCATAATTTTACAACAATAAAAAAATTAAGTTTAACAAAATTAGTCTAAATACAAGTGTTTAAAATATTTGCAACTCTTAAAGAAATTATTATACATATCCAAAAATTTGATTTCAATATTCAGTATTTTGTAGCATAGCCGTTATTTTTTATTGCCTCAGAACATCTTTTATGCATTGAGGCTATGAGCTTTTTAATATAATCTTCGGGAGTTTCATTCCACTGCTTTTCCAATTCGGCGATAAATTCATCAGCATTTCGAAATACTTTATTAACAATATTCCGTTTTGCAATCATCCACATGTTCTCAATCGGCTAGAGATCGGGAAATTGTGGCGGCCACGACATGATACTAATATTATTTTATTCCAACCATACTTTTACAACCCCTGGCGTACCCTACGGGAAATAAACGGTCGCTTGGTCCAAGGTGATAAATCTACGATAGCTGAATGTTACGGAGTTGGTGTAAAATATAATTCAGTATCAGAAAAAGTGGAAATTCTGTAAAATTACAAGTGTCCCAACTATTTAAATGGTGCCAGAACATTGACTGGTTCTTTCTACATATATCATATTACTAGCTAATCTAGTCTCTCTCTCTCTTCTACCGGAAGCACACTACGGCGCACCCTACAAAGCACTCTACGGAGCACCCCCCCACGGAGCACCTGCTGAGCACTACACAGAGCATCCTACGGAGCGCTACACGGAGTAGCCTACGGAGCACCCCACGGAGCACCATTCAGAGCACCCTACGGAGCAGTATACAGAGCACCCTACGGAGCACGCAACGGATTACCCTTCGGAGCAACCATGGAGCCCCTACGGAGCACCCCACGGAGCACTTTATGGAGCTCCCTGCGGAGCACCCTATGAAGCACCCCACGGAGCACCCTTAGGAGCATTGCGATTAATATGTAACCAGTTTTTATTAATTACATGTCCTCAGTCTTGTGGTATGTACATTTGGGCAGGTTACGTAACGTTTTATTTTGCACAAGTTCCGATGCACATCACGTAGTATCTAACCTGTTTTGTTGGGCATTCACTTACAGCAATGAAGTGATATGGTACCCTCAGCAAGGTCAGCGATATATTGCAAGTACAGGATGTCCACCGGGAAGGTATACTACTTTGTTTTGCCATCATTTTGGTAAACATTAGTCTGTACAGTTCGTAATTATTTGGCAGTCGTGAAGTAGACACGTGACAAATTTTCTATGGTAAAATATTTGATAAACCAACGTGTTTTAATCGTTTAAACAGCTCGCCAACCCCGATTTTCATGAAAAAATTATAATGAGTGACGAGGCACATTTCCATTTGAATGTTCTGGGCAATGGAAAACCCTCAAATTATTCCTCAGTCACCTTTGCATCCATTAAAAGGAGGAATCATTGGACCTTACTTCTTTGATAATGAAAACGACGTAACGGTAACTGTGAATGGGTAGCGATATCATGATATGATTGAAAACTTTTTAACGCCACAACTGAATTATTTAGGCTGGATTAACATGTGGTAGCAACAAGACGGTGCCACATCGCATACAGCCAGGATTACAATGGAATTACTGCGAGACATCTTACCACAACAAGTTATTTGCAAGAAATGGTGATGTTAATTGGCCTCCACGGTCGCCTGATTTGACTGCTCCGGACTTCTTTTTGTGGGGATATCTGAAAAGCAAGGTTTATGCAAACAAACCAGAAACGGTTGAGCAACTCAAACAAAATATTCGTGATGAAATTGGTTGAAATACCGCGTGAAATGTGTGAGAATGTAATAAAAAATGTGCACAAAAGGGCTCGCATTTGTGAGGCTAACAGAGACGGACATTTATCTGATATTGAATTCCATACATAATTTTCGACATTAAATAAAACATTTATCAATATAAGATCCATTCTCTTTTATTTAATCAAAAATTATAAACAAACAAAGTAGTAAACCTTCCCAGCGGACACCCTGTAGCTTACATTTTCACCTCCTATGACAAGCTCTTGTTAAGGTTACCGGTTACTTTTATATATGAAAACTAACTCCAAGACCGGTTTCTGGCACAAAGTTTCGGTCCCGTGACCAACTTTGTGACAGGTTCATTTCCCGTAGAGTATGTTTGGGGTCGTTATCGTGCTGGAATGTCCATGAAAGTGGCACTTCCCATTTAGCATATGAAAGCATAACTGAGCTTAAAATGTCTCTATATATTGAGACCGTCCTTGTATTAGCAGTCCGGTGAATTGGTCCAATCCCAATATCCCTCACAACATAATCTTTCTACCTCCATGCTTCACTGTGGCGGTTGTGTATCTGGGATTAAACTAGGCTCTTCCATCTGAGCCTCAAAAGTTGAATTTGATTTCATCATACCATAGACGTTCTTCCATTGCTGTTGAGTCCAATTTAAATGGTTGTGGGCAAAGTTAAGCCGAGCTTTTCTTTTTTTTTCCGACACAAAGGTTTTTTTTTGTGCATCTAACACTTCTAAGACGATATTCTCGGGCTCTTCTTTTAATAGTGGAAAGACTGGCATCCATGGAAAGTTCAGTTTTAACTTCTCTATTAACTGCTTTAAGATATTTGTTGAAAAATTTCTTAATATTTCTGTCTTCTTTTACAGTAGTAGTACGGGGTCTTCCTCCTTTGTGAGTTCTATGGATGTTACCACTATTAACAATGCGACAAGTTATTGATTTTGGAACAGAATATTTTAAGGAAATGCCATTTTTAAAGTCATTTAAAACTTTGACCTTGAATTCAGAATTTTTGTTGTTTCCTGCCATTTTTCACAAAAGTAATTCTGACGATGTTAATGCTTCCAGTAATAATAAATTAATAATAAAGAGGAGTTTTTTAATAAAATGCAAAGATTTAAAATACGAATTAATAAAAGGAATGCGATTACCCCGTTATTTCCAAGCATTTGTTAGTGCTAATAGTGCAGTTAAGAGTAAGAGCAATAAGAATTGCATATGTTTTGAACAGCTGCATTTCAAATACATCTTTTAAAATTAATTTTTTGTTGTTTTACTTTAACGGAATTTTTTTTTTTTTTTTTATATTGTTAACAAAAACAATGTATGATGTCATAAAAATAAAAATAAATTTTAATGTGATTTGAAGAAAATAAATTAATGAAAAGGTAAAATTCAATCTCAGTTCCAAATGTTTTGACCACTACTGTACATGTAACAGGCAGACTACCGCTTAATTGATAGACACTAACTTATGTAGCACATGTGGTCTGAAATTATTAATTCTCAAGATAAAAATTTCGAGACAAAAACTAAGTATGTACAAGGATTGAAAGCATCTTAATCCCACTTGCAAATAAAACTATTTCTTAAAAATTGATTAAATTCATATCAGAGTTACGAGAAAAGTTTTTTGCGAGTCTAGTCCAAAAGTAAAAATAAAAAAAGTAAAAACAAAATTTAAAAAAAAAATCAATAAAATCAAAAAAAATCAATTTTTTTTAATGAGCAAAATTTTCTTATGACAATAAATTTAAAATCCTAAATTTTTTAAATGCGTACAACTTACCAACAAATTGTTAGCAACTTCTCATGCTTACTCCCGCACGCCATCACTTGCTTACTCACATTTTGCTTTGAGAGTATTTTATATATTTCGTAGTTATAACATGTCTTACAATGCTTTGATAGCTTTTGGGTAATAAGTTTCATTGTAATGGTAGTTAAAATGTGTGTTAAATATGTTGAATTATACAGCAACTGCATTTAAACTCTGTAAAAATAAGGAAAACAAAAATGATAAACAAAATAATAATATGAAAAAGTTTTTACTTTAATGCTGCACAAATTTATACATATAGATACCTTTATTACAGTTATCAATGTAATAAAGATACAACCATATGTATAAAAAAACAACAACAACAAGACAATAATAAGATATTAAGTATTA
The DNA here is from genome assembly GCA_949748255.1 of Eustalomyia histrio. Lineage (NCBI taxonomy): Eukaryota > Metazoa > Arthropoda > Insecta > Diptera > Anthomyiidae > Eustalomyia > Eustalomyia histrio. The sequence continues at coordinate 140,040,166 of OX456524.1, read as the reverse complement.
AACAAAAACTTTAATGACAATTTCAGAAGGTCTCTGAGTACCTGTAAAGTTTGCGGTACGAGAATGAATTAATTATAATTTTAAATGTAAAGAATATTAGGCAACACCAGCTAATATTAATTTTGAATAGCGCAATATACAGGGTGGCGCAAAAATAACCTTCCGATGTTTTTTGGCTGTAATTTAAAAAAAAAAATGAAAAACTTTGATTCTTCTTGTGGATTATTTTTAATTGGTCTTTTAATTTTTTTTGCATCAAGTCGAGAATATGATGTCATGTAAATGGCCGCCGCCACAGTTGATTGTCATTTGAGCCCTTTTTATGGCATTTTCCATCACTTTGCCCAAAACTTCCGACGATAGGTCCTCACATTCTTGACGGATATTGTCTTTAAGAGCTGCAAGAGTCTGAGGCTCGTTGACATACACCCCCGACTTTAAAAAGCCCCACAAAAAGAAGTCTGTAGCGGTCAAATCAGGCGATCTTGCTGGCCAGTGCAAATCGCCAAAACGGGAGATTAGGCGCCCGGGAAATGCATCCTTCAGCATATGGGTTGTGGCACGTGCAGTGTGTGGCGTTGCACCATCCTGTTGGAACCACATGTTTTCCAATCCCAATTCATCAAGTTGCGGCATAAAGAACTCGTTGATCATTGCTCTGTAGCGCTCACCATTCACAGTAACCGTTTGGCCCGCGACGTCTTCGAAGAAAAAAGGTCCGATGACTCCTCCAGCGAAAACAGCACACCATACAGTGACTTTGAGCGGGTGTAATGGCTCTTCGTGGGTTACACGCGGATTTTCAGTGCCCCAGAAGCGTAAATTTTTCTTATTTACTTACCCGCTTAGATGGAAATGGGCCTCATCACTCATGATTATTTTTGATGAAAAATCATCTTCATTATTGCTCAAATAAATAGTCACCAATAATCCGCGTTCTGGAGCAGTGTAGCGTAACATTGTTTATTAACGTGTATTTCGCATGTGTTTACTACACAAATGTCAAAACAGAACTGAAATTAGGGGCCAATCGCAAAATTTATAGCATTTTCTGATAGGAGGATTACTTTTGCGCCACCTTGTATATTAGGAAAAAAACTGAAATCACTTTTCTAAGAATTTTTCCGTTTAAAAAAATTTATTTCAATTTTTTTATTAAAATTTTTTTAAATTTTATTTAATGGAAGTTAAAATTTTCATTTCTCCTATTTCTGACTTAAAGTGTTTGCACTCATTATTCAAAGCGTAACTTTCCCTTTTCTGACCCTATTTCAATCACACTTTAATTGAAAATTTCAAAAAATATCTCTTCGGTAAATAACCTTATAGCCCTGGGAACAAATATTTTATATGTCGAATTCATGGCTTAAAAATTTTTGGCCAGGTCCCTGCTGTGGAAAAATATACTGATACTGATTTAACAAAAATCAAGTTTTGAGTTAGAGGAGAAACCTTCATGCATTCCCTCAAGTTCACAGTTCTGGCAGTTAGCCTGGGAGGTATATTCCTCAATTGGACACCCCATTTTTGAAACTCTTCCTACACTCAAAAAAAAAAAAAAAAAGAACTAGAATGTAGAAAAATTAGCTTATTTAGAGAAAAATTAAAACGGCGCCAGACACTTTTTACCAATATTTAATAAAATTTTCCTTGAAATTAGGAAACAAATTTTACTTAAAATTTGGTAAAAATTTCTAAATTTTAGAAAAATTTTACTACTGAGAAGTAAATTTTTATTAGAAAACAGTAAAATTTTCTCCTAATCAGTACATATATTATATAAAATTTTACTGTTAGTTAGGAAATGTTTCCTTGGTTTAAACAAAAATTTGATTTTATTAAAGTTCATTAGATAATTTTTTTAACTAAAAACTAGGACAAATAAGAAAATATTTTTTAACATCAAGTTAAATAGCACTTCTTTTAAGTGAAAATTATTCTTATCCTGCTTCTATAGTAAAGGTAATATATTTAACCATATATTTTAAAGTAATTTACACTCATTGAGTAAGTATTTTCCCACTTTCGGAGGACTTCCGCTTTGTGAGGACACTGCTCTTAACAAGCTTTTTGCTACACAATTTTGTCTTAAAACTAAATTGAATTATACTTAACTCATGTATTTAAAATATAAATTAAATTTGATTAGCAAAAAGGTAAACAAATTCAAAAAATGTACTGCAGGATATCCTGAAACGTAATAAATTGTGACAAAGTCAGATCCTTTTCGTAGTTAATTAACGGTTCTGCTTGAGAGAACTACAAAAAGGGACGTCCTAAGTGACGCACGGCATATATGCCTACGAAACAATGGGAGTCCTTTGTCTTCTTAAATTAACTAATCAAAGAAATTTTTGCAAATATACAAAATATCCCAGTTACATTTTTTGTTATCATTGAAAATGAAAAATGTCATAAGTTTATTTTATGGGATTTTTAGCTTGAACTTTATTTGACATATAAAAATTTTAACTTTTTTATTATTAAGTGAAAAAAATAGTTCGTTATTTATTATATTAAAATATATTTTAAGCTACTTTAAGTTCAATATTTAAGACTGTTAAGATTTGAGATGGGCATGTGAGCCATTTTTAAATCACGCACCAAAAATTACAATCATGCACGATAATTTTTTTTTAAATGGTTACTTTAATTTGTTTCCTTAAATAATAGTTTTTCTTGGAAATTATGAAAACTAACTAGTTGGTTTTTAATTTATTGTTTTTTTTTTTTTTTTTGGAATAAAATATTGAAAATAATTTAAACGTTTTCCAACCAAATTTTATTATTTCTTAAAAATTAGAAAACTTTTACTTGAAAAAAGAATATTTTATTAAAATTTTTAAAATTTATCTGAACTAAGTTGCATGAAAATTTTCCTTAGAAATAGTTCATCAGTTTCTAAAATCATGTAAATTTTTATTATTACATAGAAAAAAATTTATTACTTTTTATTTTAAATTAGCTGAACTAATTTTTAAAAAACAATTCCTTAAAATTAGAAAGTGGTATAATTAAAAACTGAACTTGGAAATGGCTTTTTAAAATTTAGTTAATTTTACTACTCGTGAACAAAAAATTAATACACTTTAAGTTCAAGTACTTTCTAGATTTAAGTTAAACACATTTTTTGAACTAAATAGGAGTGAATTATATCCTAATTTTTTTTTTAACTAAACTTAATTTTATTACATTCGAGTATGCAATTTTTTTAAAACTAAGATTTTTTTCTTAAAATTAATAAAATTGTTTTTAATTGAATTGTTTTTTTTTCCTAAAATCAAGAAATATTACTTAGGAAAAATATGAACTATTTCTGAGTATATAAACTATTTCGTTTTTCCTCAAACTTAGGAATTTTTATTCTCTTTAAGAAAAATTTTCTAAGTTTCAATTAAATATTACTTAAATTGAGGACAATTTGTAAGCTATTTTGAAGGAAATTTTTGATTAAAGTTTAGTCTTTTCTTTTGAGTGTAGCGAAAATTCCAATATGTGTTTTTTTTTTGCCTTAGTTGAGATACTGCATAAAACAAATATTTTAAATTTCAGATTGCCTGCTAAAGCAGTCCTCCCTCGCATTTAACAAAAAAATTTCATATAAATTATTTCTATAAAATATATTTCATATATTCCAGCTACCAAATGTTCAACCATCAAAACGTGCTTTTGAGTTTGACCATATAATAACTATGTATATGCGAAATTTGTGTTGTATGTCACAGCTTGATGTTGGTATTTTTTAATTAACCAAAATGTCAATTTTGCAATTTTCTAAGACTCACTGTAGCTTGACAAATGCCATAAATAAGTCTGTCTAAAAGGTAAAAAGAGAATTCTATGAATTACAATTAAAAATGTTGCACATTTCTTGCAACACTTTAAAAGAAATGTTGTGGAACAATGAATTTAATTTCTTGGAATACATAAAGAATTAAAAAAATAAGTAATGGAAGCAAAATGACTAGTGAAAATTAAGAAATATTTTAAATTATTGTGATTTGAAAAAAAAAATGAAAGAAATATAGATTTTTCAAAATATTTTAGTGTGCATATGTGATTATTTTAAAATTGTCTTAAGTCTAGAAAAATTTATATTTAAATCAATTACTTTATGATTTCTTAATAAACTTTTTTAAAATAACTATGACTCTTATAAAAGTAAGTATTTTTCTAGTCCAAATAAACTTCTATTGTATTTAAATTAATAGCTAAAAGTTTTATATATGGTTTTTGCATTTTAAAAATAAGTTAAAACATATTTATGCTCTCCAAGTCCTATAAGAGCGGATTTTTGAAAATTCATACGGAAAGGGGCTAAAGTGGAAAGTATTCCACTGCCTACCATTAATCCTCCAGTTAGAAATATCAAATTTAATAATATTTGATACCAGATTAATTCCCTGATAAAGTACTTTTTGGAGCTTCCGACAGTCAAATGGACGAACGAATTCTAAAATTTAAAATGAATGTACCCTGGAAAATGGGCCAATGCACTGATATGAAATTTGCTGGAAGTTTTGTAAAATTAGGTGTTCTAAAGGGTGAAAGTATCCCCAGTAACGGTCGGCCAACATTGCTTTTGCTAAAATAAAAAAAAAATTATATTTAAAATAAGTGGAAAGTAGCGATTATGGGGATTCAAAAGGGATGTGCCCAATCCGCTATGGCTGGAAACCTAAAGTTTAAAATACCTCGGGGTATTTATGAAGAGTTTTTGTTTTAATGGTGTTTTAAAATTGAAAAAATTACGCCATAATTACTCAGCACAAACCGCTGAAAATTGGAATTTTAAAATTCACCTGTCTGCGACAGAGGGGCTCCGTCGCAGACATCCTTCAAGACGGGATTTTGAAAATTTTAACGAGCAGGGAAAATAACGGAAAAAGCCTTCCCCTTTTACGGCCTGTTGTCGAAACCCTTTTGGCAAGAAACCTGAAGTTTAAAATATTTTTCCTGGCCAATTAACTGATAACCCATGTATAAATCGAAATATATATGAGCATACATGATAATACATGGGCCTGTATATGATCATACATGGTCATACGTGGTCATATACGTCCATACATTGTTCAATATATGACCATACATGATCTCATATATGATCATATATCTTCGGATCTGAAATTTGAGGGTATATGGACGTATATGATCATATACGAGCAAACATGAATAATATATGAGCATGTATGATAATATATGCACATATATCACCATATACCCTCAAATTTCGGATCCGAAGATATATGGTCATATATGAGATCATGTATGGACGTATATGACCATGTATGCCCATGTATGATCAAATACAAGCCCATGTATGATCATGTATGTTCATATATATTTCGATTTTTACATGGGAAGAAACCCTTTTTCGAATTTTCGCCACAAACTTTGTAAAACCGAGGGTTCAGATGGAAAAAGTGCCCTCTTCAACGTTCTGCCCAAACCGCCCTGGCAAAAAAAAAGTGATATTTAAAATATGTGTTCTCTGGCGTAAGAACTAAATCACTAATTTCGTACTTCTGTTCGTCAAGAAAGTGGCAAAGATGAAGGTTTCTAAGGAAAAGTTGTCCTTCTTAACGTCCTGCCCGAACCGCATAAAAACCTGGTATTTAAAATATGTGTCATTAATAATGTACTTATTGGAACTCTTTGCCAGGAACATAATAGACGTGGCGGGTAAAAAGGGAAAAAGTTCCCTCTTCACGGCCTGTCCAAACTGCTTTGGCTAGAAATCTAAAATTTAAAATAGGTTTCCGTCTGGTTTGAGCTAATTTTTTGAAGGGATACTTTTTAGAATTCCCAGTGAATTTCGTTAATCACTTAATGAAATATGTCCCCAGGAATTTGAAATATTGCGTGTAGGCAGCTACTCCGCCATAGGCAGCCACAAAGTTGGTGACAGTAAATATTTTTACGAGTAGGGGCAAAATGGGTGGAAAGTCTCCCGTTTACGTCCTGCCTAAACAACTACGACAACAAATCTGAAATCAAAACTTTAAATCAAAAATCAATTGTCCCGCTAATCATTCAGTTTAATTGACTGGAGCTAGGGAATAGACACGTTCTCTTGGACGGGCAAAGAGGAAAAAATGTTGAAATTAGTAGATACCTTTTTCAATAGACACGTTCTCTCGTACGGGCATAGATAAAAAAAAGGTTGTCCCTTTAATGATTTATAAATCTGAAACTCAAAATTATCATTTAAATACGAGCTTTTGTACATAAATCATATTTTCCTTAACATACATTTTCGGTTAGTTTTTTGCATTAGTTAAATTTTCTTCATAGAAGTTTTTTTTTCGTTTTTTATAATTATCTTAATTTTGAGCTAATTTGTATTTATACCACTTTCAAAATAAACAGTTTACATGTATTTATAAATCTTTAATATTTTAAAGCATATTTTAAGCTGTTGAATTTTCACTTTTATGAAGCATACTTCTGGGTGTTTAGCGTGCATTCAGGAACTGTATTATATATTTTGTTTCTTCCTTTTATACATTCAACTTAATTATCTTTATTTATTTTTTATAACATTCTTTTTTTTGCCTTATTTTTATATTATACTTATTTTTTTACATATACATATTTAATTTTATGCTGTTGTTAGCTATGAAATTATTAACTGTCTGGGTTTTTTTTTTGTCCTTAAATTCTTTGTTCTTTTATTTTTTGTGTTGGGGAATACAGTTAAAACTATATAAAACTAAGAAATGACTATTTATATATCTATATTTGTAATTCTAGATTTTTTTTTTATTTTGGAAAAGTTCTTATTTCAATATTAAATTTTTCAAACACAATTTTTCGTTAAAATTTTCAAAAATCTATCTACTTCAATAGAAGTTTTCAATAGAAATTATTTTAACAAAATATTTCTTAACAACTTTTTTTAGATGTTCCTGCTGATTTTCCCCAGTACATAAAGGGTGTCCCAAGAAGAACGCAATTTTTAAATTTTAAATAAAACACAGATATTTAAAAAAAATCGTGAAACTTTATTATATCGTGAAGTAGACAGAATGAGGCTATGTATGGAACAATATATCGTGCAGATGGCCGCCGCGGCTATGCTGGCATGCACGCGATCTTTTAATGAAATTTTCAATGACCGTTTTGCATGAATGCTGCGGTATTTCATTAATGAAGCGTCCAATTTCCTCTTTTAAGGCTTGAGTCGTCGTCGGCTTATTCGCGTAAACCATCGACTTCAAAAAACCCCAAAGAAAAAAATCTAATTGTGTTAAATCGCACGATCTAGGCGGCCAATTCTGATCTCCAAAACGCGAAATAACACGACCGGGAAATGACTGATGCAGCAATTGAATTGTTTCTCTGGCTGTATGACATGTGGCGCCGTCTTGTTGGAACCACATGCCCTCCACATTCATTTCTTCAATTCTAGGCAAGAAAAAACTGGTTATCATTTCACGATACCGAACACCATTGACTGTTTGCGCTTGACCTGCCTCATTTTCATAAAAAAAGGTCCAATGATTCCTCCAGCCCAAAAACCACACCACACAGTGACACGTTGAGGATGCATTTGCTTCTCGTGAATCACTCGAGGATTTTCCTCGCCCCAAATGCGACAATTCTGCCTATTGACGAAGCCATCAAGATGAAAATGGGCCTCGTCACTGAAGATGATTTTATCGGCAAAATCAGTATTTTCATGTTGTCTCTCCAATACCCAATTAACGAACTCCCTTCGCTGTCCATGGTCAGCTGGCTTCAGTTCCTGAGTCAATTGAACTTTGTATGCATGAAGATGCAAATCTTTCGTCAAAATTCGCTGCAAAGTGGATTTGAAGACACCAATTTGCTGAGCTCGGTGTCGAATTGAGGTGGATGGAGTTTGAGCGACATCATCACGTACAGCTGCGACATTTTCGGTCGATCGACCTGGTCGATGGCGCGTTGTTGTCTTTACATCACTAACAGACCCAGTTTCGGCAAATTTATCCATTAATCTCTTTACAGTTGACTCTTTTGGAGCATTATTGTGACCCCAAATTGATCACAATTTGCGAACTGTAGCCGTAGCCGCAAAACTTTCACCATTTTGGTAAAACAATTTCACAATGAGAATGCGTTGTTCATTCGTGTAGCGCTCCATTTTTACTAACCTCGTACCTTCTACTAGCAAACAAATGTCAAACAATGACACTTCGAATGTTGCCAGATTTAAAAATTGCGTTCTTCTTGGGACACCCTTTATATTATCTTGTTTAAATAATCTTTGCTATTCTTATTATTTTAAAATATATATTTTTCATTTGTAACTTTATATTCATTATTTTTTCTTTTTTTGCTTACACAAATTGTGTTTTTATTAAATTGTTTGTTTTGTAAATTGTTTCAATATTGATGAGTTTACAAATCTACACATGCTGTCTGCCTTATTTCCTAGAAAATTGTCAGTTTTTTTTTTTGTTCTGTACTTTACATTGTTAACTAGTAAACAATGTTGTCTTATTTGCTATTTTTCGTCTATTTTTTATTGTAATATTTTGCCAAAAGTTATGACTTGCACATATAAGATATGTAATTTTCAAAGTGTTTATTTTTAGCTGACATGCTATCGAACACCTGCAATGACATAAGTGAAAATTGAACAAAAATTGCGCAAAAAAAAATTGAAGGTCTTTCTTTCAAAAATATTAACTTTGAATAAAAATTTATTTTATATTATTCAGATTAAATTAACTTTATTTCGTCTTCTCTAAAGAAATAATAAAAATGTAGTTAGGGCCTTTCTCCACTAAGCCGTCGATATATACGATACATACCCAGAGACTCACTGGGCTCAGTAACGTAATGCAGAAGCTAAAATTTCATGCGTAGACTTCCGCTAAGAAGGGTATATTTGGAAGTTCCCACGGCGAGGAGAAAAACGGCGACAAGGCTCATCTGACTCTTTTTAAGAATTTTCTCCAGGAACGTGGAAAAGGAGGGGGGGGGGGTCCAAAAGGGAAAAGCTCAATCTTTTGGAAAGGAAACCTTAAATCCAAAAAGTGTGTTACATGTACGGGCTTATTCACTGATAAGTTACTCTTAGGAATTTTTGTCCGGAACGTGGAAAAACTTTGATGAAAATGGAAACATTCTACCCTTCAATGCCCAGCCACAAATGCGTTGACTTAAAATCTGAAATATAAAAAAATTTTGCTTTGACGATAAGCTAATTCACCGCTAAGGTTCCTTTTGGATTTTTCGCCAGTAACGTGGTAAAAAAGAGGGATTAAAAGGTGAAAAGTCTCCACCCTCAACAACCTGTTAAAATCAATTTGGTTAGAAATCTGAAATTTAAGATATGTGTTCCATGGAGGATGGGCTAATTCACTAATAAGATATGTACCTTTTAGAATTTTCACCAAGAGCGTGGTAAAATAGAATTTCAAAGAGGAAAACTACCACCCCTAACGACCAGATGCGTGGTTAAATAGGATTTTAAAAGAGGAAAAGTGCAACTCTGAAAGACCACCTAAAATCCCTTTGGCTAGATATCTTAAATTTGCAGGGGACGAGTGACATTGAAACACTAAATTATTGAAAGTAAAATTGTAATAACTATGAAGGACGAAATGGACTGGAATTGAAAACGAGTGAAATTGAAACACTAGACAAAGGGAACAAAATAAAATGGAACAGGGGACGAGTGGAATTGAAACAATAAGAAAGTCGATTGAAATAAAGTAGAAAGGGGAACGAGTGGAACTGAAACAAGAATAAAAGGGCAATGAAACACTAGATACAGGAAAGTGGAACGAGTCAAATTGAAACTCTATCCAATGGGAACGAAATGGAACGGGATACGAGTTGAACTGAAACACTAAACCAGTAGTCGGCAGAAATAGAGAATATGAATGTATTGGTGTTTTACACCGTTTAAAAATTATTTTATCTTTCTAGACAAATGAATAAATAAATTGAATTAAAATAATTAAAAATATTTCATGTTTTTGTTTTCTCTATTATAAAAAAAATCATTGCATACAAGACACTCTGCCTCATTTAATATATTTAAAGATAATAAAAAAAATTCTTCCTACTCAACGTTCTTCATTTTTTAATTTAAAATGTAAACGAAAAATAAAATTAATACCTACCAAAAAAAAATAAATACCTATAATGAAAAATCAAATTTTTAGAGTGTACTTTAATTCTTCAACAAAGCGGCATATACTTGCTCTGTTAAAAGTTAGCATGCTACTGTATGTTTTGTTTAATGAAATTTTTTTATGAAACAATTTGTTATACTACTTAAAACTTAATAAATATAAAGAAGATTTGAAGACAAACTATTTATGAAACATGAAAATGCAAATTAATGATTTTTTCATACTTTTGAAACCTTTCTTAAATATAATAAAGAATTTTCAAAAAATATTACAGATTTATAAAATACTTCATATTTAAGAAGAAGAATTTTTTTTATATTTAGCAAGAAGTTGCATCATAATTATGAAAAAGTTGCATCATATTTATGAAAAATTTTCATCAATAACATATGATGAAGTTTTTTTAATTTTAATTTATTTTTTTAAATTGTTTTCTTTTTTAACTATCTAAGTCAGTTGCGTCCAACTCATATGCACAATATGCAAGCTTTTATAAAAGAGTGAGCTTCGACTAGAGCTTTTACATATATGACGGCACAATACAAGAATAGAAATTTTGAATTTCGAAATGTTATAAGTTGTATAATTTATCTAAGCCAAAACACTTTAATACTTCTTTTGAAAGTTCTTTAAACAAAAAACGCCATCTTCGAAAGGCTTGCTGTGCTTTGCAAAGAATAGAACAACAACAAAAGGAATCTTTTTTTTTATATTTTTTTCCTATTGAAATTGGTCCATTGGCAAATTTTTCTTTTGAAACTTTAATTTCAGTTCATCTACTAATTTGGACCTATCTAAATTTTTATTCAAAAATCTCTATTGTCATGTATTATAATGCCTTTCAATGGTATGTTTGTGATTGCGTTTAGCATTATAATCACAAACCAAACATACGGGATCGCCGTCATTGTTTTCAATAAACAAAAAAATATGTTCCCACGCTTTCTTAAATGTATTTTTTTTAGTGAACATATACTGATCGTTGTGTGTTTGAAAAAATTATTTTCCAGGTGAGGGAAAAGTACTAACGTACTGAATTTTCTGTCCCTGAAAAAAAAGCCCTTTACTACAAACGCAAATATCTTAGTATTAGTGTTTGGATGCCACTGATCTAAGTAAATAATAATGCACACTTAACGGGAATTACGATCAGCAGTATTTTGCAGACGAAATAAATAGATTGTAAAACTTTTTTAATGACATTTTTTATAAATAATGACGATTTTTAAAATAATCATACATATTTATGAAGCAATTTATCATATTTATGAAAACTTAATACATATGAAGAAGACTTGATGAAAAACTGTTTATAAAACAATATCATCAATATAATGAAACTTTTTTTTCTTACTTTAAAGTTGTCTGTCGGAGACACCCACATCCTTCTCCAGCGATACACAAAAAAAAAATGATTGGGGCACTCATATTCGAAGAATATCATATATTTTTGGGTTTATGGTTGTGCCAACCATAGTCGTACTATAATATGCTTATGATATTATGATAATAAAATAACATAAAATAGTCCCTACAGTTACATTATGATTCAAGAATTACCATATTATGGTCCTAAAAAAACATTTTATGATATTGAATTTATCATAATATGATCGCACGTAATCATAGTATTCTTAAAATGTTATAATATTATGGTCCCTTACAACTATTTATGATTCCTGGATTATCATTATATGATCCCTAATCTAAGAAAACTTCTTAAAATAAAAGTTCTTAGAATCTATGAAAAAGCTATTTAAATTTAAAAAAATTTCTTAAGATATGTTTTTTCTAAAAAAATTGATATTAAGGACTTTTTAAAGAAAAATTGCTAAGGAAAAAAACATTGATTCTAAGAACTTTTTTTCAAGAAAACTTTAATTCTGTGGTTTTTTTTAAAGAAAAATACTTAGTTTTTTTTTTAAATTCTAATGACTTATTTTATTAAAAAGAAATCTTAGATTCTAACAACATTTTTAAGATTTTTTTTAGAAATTTTTCTTTAAGAAAAAATCTTTAGAATCTAAGAATATTTCTACTAGAAAAAGTCCATAGAATCTAAGTATTTTTCATGATGAAAAATCTTTAGAATCTATGAATTTTTCTTTCAAGGGAAGGCCGTAGAATCTAAGTTTTTGTTGGAATATATGAACTTTTATCTAAGAAATAGTTTAGAGAATCTGAGAATTTTAGTATAAGGAAAAGTCCATAGAATTTAAAAATATTTTTTTCACATACATTTATAAAAATCTATTATTCTACATACTTTTCCTTATGAAAAATATTTTATTAATATTATGAGAACCTTTTACAAGAAAAAAAATTAATAAACATATTTAAAAAAAATCTAATTGTTTTTATTGAAAACAATTAAAAAAATATAAAATCTTTCAATAGAATCTTTTTGACAATGGATTAATTAGTTTAAATTATATGTATAAGGAATTTTCGAAAAACCCCTTTAAAAAAGTCTTCTTAAGCTAAAAAAATCTTTTAATGACATGTGAAAGGTATTTTCTACCCATCTGATATTTGTTCAGTTTTAGTAAACAATATATGATTGTAGTAAAAACAAACTGTCTGAAATGATAAAATTTAGGTTTTTATAAAAACAAGACAATATTATGATTGTAAATCCCAAAGTAATTACACTGTCCAACAAATTAAGACTTTTTGAATGGAACAGAATAGCAGAATAGCGACCCTATAATTGTGAAAGGGTATGTTGAGTAGATAATTTTTGTAGAACAAACTTATGGTCCAGCACGTCTGAGTTTTTTTTACAGTGGGTCAAAGTTTTAATTTTTTGGTCGAAGGGAGCATTATATTATATGAAAAAAATGCTGTAAGTTAATGTCTGAGAGAATTCTTATGGTCAGAGTTGTATTGTGGAATTATATGAGGATTATTTTTGTGGAAGATCTTAACCCTCTAACTGGTCTCTTTATGGGTCAATTTGACCCTTTTTTCGAGAAAATCAAAAAATATCCTTTAAAAAAGGACATTTAAGAATTAAAATATTCTACGAAAATGTTTGCCAGAAAATTTCAGTGGGGGTCACCAAAGACACCAATGTTGTAAATAAAGCTCTTTACGCTTAATTAGTAAAATTATACACCAACATATACAAAACAGGTAAAAACGGCGTCAAGTTCGGCCGGGCCAAACACTGAGTTCTCGCGTCTAGTTAAAATTAATAATAAAAAATAAAAGAAAAAATTCAAGCATAATTGAGCTACTAAGCAGTACATATCGGGTGTGATTTTTACTAAAATTAATATAAAAAAAGAAAAATTAAAGCTTAAATAAGCATGGCGGATTCTGTTTGCTAATTAAGAGATTGGTTTTGTTTTATTTGTGGACATTTTACGCACCATCAAGGCAGAAGAAAGATATTCCCTACAATTGAAGAACCATATTTTCTTTTCTTTGGAATAAGATTTTTATCTGAAGCTTGGATACCAAAAACCGTATGTACTACTTGCGATAGTGGCCTTTTGACCTGGTACAAAGGCGGTACTAAGGCGCGTTGGACCCGATATAAGAAAATTATTACAAGATGAAGAATTTTATGGTCATCTGTCGGATATGCAAAAGACAGCATTTGACTTTATGCAGCTGGTTATAGCAGGATTCCTTGGAAACTCAAAAGCACAAAACTATGCAGAAAATATTGAAAGCATGCTAATCGGTTTTAACAATATTGGCGTTAAGATGTCACTAAAGCTGCATTTTCTGCACTCTCATCTCAATTTTTTTAAAGAAAACCTTGGAGCGGTTTCAGATGAACACGGTGGCAGGTTTCATCAGGATATAAAGGTATTGGAAGAAATATTCAAAGGGAAATCCCAAAGTGTAATGCTTGCTGAATACGTATGGGGCTTGTACAGAAACCTTGACCCATCGGAACATGCACGTCAAGCTAAATACAGGAAAGCATATTAAGTTTAATCTTTAATCCATTGTCATACTACTGCTATTTCCCAATTATCTTTTACTCGAAAATTTGAAGCAAAAAAACAAATATGTACATACTATAATAAACCACTATTAAAACAAAATTATAATTTTTTTATAGAAGTTGGCGTGTAATTTTGCCAATTAATCGTAAAGAGCTTTATTTACAACAATGGTGTCTTTGGTGACCCCCACTGAAATTTTCCGGCAAACATTTTCGTAGAATATTTTAATCCTTAAATGTCCTTTTTAAAAGGATATTTTTTGATTTTCTCGAAAAAAGGGTCAAATTGAACCATAATGAGACCAGTTAGAGGGTTAAGATCTTCCACAAAAATAATCCTCATACAATTCCACAATACAACTCTGACCATAAGAATTCTCTCAGACATTAACTTACAACATTTTTTTCATATAGTATAATGCTCCCTTCGACAGAAAAATGAAAACTTTGACCCATTGTAAAAAAATACTCAGACGTGCTGGACCATAAGTTTGTTCTACAAAAATGATCTACTCAACATAACCTTTCAGAATTATAGGGTCGCTATTCTGTCCCAAAAATGCTGTTGGACAGTGTTATTTATTGATTGTTGTTGCATAATTATCATATTTTTTTCACAGTCAGAATTTTTGTTACCACATTATGGTTACAGTCAATCATGGTATAAAATAGAAGGTGCCAATCATAAAATAGTAAAATATTTACTAAATAACTTGGTTGTGACAATCATACCCGATTGCAGCAAGCACAATTTAGTAGCACTGATCATATTGCAACCATGTTTTTTCTTTGTGTGGAAGTTAATTGCTGAGACGAGATTTTTAGGAATTTTTCCAGGTATGTCCAAAAACTATCGGCTAGAAATCTTATTCTTATTTTTAAAAGTGATACTTTTTGCAATAGCTAATTAGAGCGTGGAGAAAAAAGGAAAATTGCAATATTTGCCATAAAAAGATAAAACTAATTTATTAGAATAGGAAGATCTTTAAAAATAAATTTAAATATTGGTAAAAAATGCGGTTAAAAAGTTAAAAATATCCCTCGAAGAAAAAAATAGAATGCATTTATTAAACAAGGAGAATCTTTAGAAAAAAAAGAATTCAATTTTCTTTTTAAATATTCCCATATTTAAAACAACCGATAACAAAGTATTATTGGAAAATTTAGGGAAAAATTTTTTTTTTACACCTTTCAATAAAAAAAAATTTCACTTGTTTAACAAAAAAAAAATTCATTAAAATCCAATCTAATTATTCTTTCCTCAATTGTATGCAAAAATTCAATAACATCACAATGACAATTCTGTCAGTGTAGATTACACAACTTTAAATTAT
Organism: Eustalomyia histrio; assembly: GCA_949748255.1. Taxonomy (NCBI): domain Eukaryota; kingdom Metazoa; phylum Arthropoda; class Insecta; order Diptera; family Anthomyiidae; genus Eustalomyia; species Eustalomyia histrio. The sequence continues at coordinate 140,024,738 of OX456524.1, read as the reverse complement.
TGTTTCCAATTAAAATTCCTCTTCTTTGGCAATACATATTCATAAAGTGGTCTTTAGTGGCTTTTATTAAACTACATTTGTACTATGAACAGTCCAACTACTTACCTTAATGCAATCCTCTTTGGAATCTACAATGAATAAATGCCTTTTACAACAACAACAACAGCACATCCATTTCACACCCTCATCCCCATAATGGTTTATTCATTTTACAAATAAATCAGTATCGTCTGTCTATTATTAAATACAATTTTCGGTTTGACTAATACGAGTACAACATAACTTAAATATCTTCACAAAACATGTGTTACACAATTTTAATTATACGCTTGTATTTTGTCTGCCACAGTCAGTACACTGAGAAAAAGTTTTGCATATAATTGAAAACTAAAAATTGCAGGAAATCGATTAATTGTTTCAATAAGTTTTTAGAATTTAGGCAATGATTAGCAATAATTTTTAATTTTTTACAAAATTTGATAAGAAAAAAAAATTTATTTATTTAACAAAAATTTTAATAAATTTTATAGAAAAATGTTCCATTAAAACAATTTTAAAAATTATAAAGCATTTTTTAAGAAATTTCTTATTTGTTTTGTAAAGCAAATTATTTAAATATTTATTAAGGAATTTCCTGAATTTCATTGTGTAAAAATTTATATCAGTGTTTCATAACCGAAAATGAAAGGAACATAACTAAAGGAATAAACATGTAACAGTACCTGCTCTACATCCGCATTACACAATATATTGTAATATGTATACACAGTCAAGTGATTTTCAATGATGTTGGCCTCAAAAATAAGCGCATCCTATAAAAGCGCATATGAATGAATGAATGAAATTTGAAATTCAGCAGAGTAAAATATTAGAGCTTAAGCAGTCATTGTGGTTGTTTGTGAATATTCAACTACTACATATATGAATAGTAAAATAGTTGTGTGCAAACTTGTATGCCAGAATTTAATTGTGCTTACATCACAGAGATAGCAAATTTAAGTGTAGATTTTATACAAGTTTAATAAGTTCAAAAAACTAAATGCTTGACATTCTAAGGTATGGTATCATCCCATTGTGCCAGGGGGGGGGCTAAATAGATAACAGTGTGTCAGTATGATTGTAGCTTATCAAAATAGGGGCGTAGGATCGGAAATAATTCTTAAATAAAATGCTAAAATTAAAATGCCAGTTTTTGTATTTGTTTTTCCATGAAAAATTTCTTTTCGCGAAAATAAAAGTAAAAACCTTTCAAACACCAAATATTTTACAGCGAAAAAGTGCGGCTTCAACTCGAATGGCACTATTGTTTTTGAATTAATCTCATGGTTTTTAGGCGTTTGATCAGGCCGTTAAGTGTTTTCCAGCTCAAAATCACCACTTTTATAGCGACCAAACCACCTCCGATACAATTTCTAAGATAGAGCATGTTTGCCGTTAACTTCCACTAAGATTCGATGACCCTCGACAGCACTTTTTTTCATAATCAAGTAATGGGAAAAATGCTCTCTTTAAAGGCCTGTACAAGCCAATTTGTTTTGAATACTGAAATTTAAAAGATATATTCCCTGTAGTACTGAATAATCTATCAAAATCGTAGTATTTGAAATTTTTCCAGGAACATGGTAAAAATGGGGCCTTAGAACGGTCCTCTCCGTTCCTTTCTAGCAGGGGCTAATTTATTGATTATGTAATTTTTGCACTTTTCTTCAGAGACTTAGTAAAACCAATCTGCCTAAAATCTGTACACTGAAGTATGCGCTAATATACTGAGGATATTATTTTGATGCTGAATTTTGGTGGAGGATTTTGATGCGAAGTCTCGAATATAAATCCGGTGAAAAAAAAAATTTGTTTGATTTTTTTTTTTTCCCGAAATGGTTAAATATTTGTACTCTACGACATGTGTCTGAACATGTTTGAGTGTGATCCCAGCACGTTGCCTAATAAAAAATTTCACAGAATCCGCGTGTGATATGGCACCGCTGGCCGGAAATGGGCTAATTAATCAACAATAAGTACTCCTTAATCATCCAGCGGAAACTAGGAACTTGTAATTTGAAATGTAGCTGCCTCCTCCAGCAAAGTCATCCAGTTAGATGAGTTTTTTTTGGAAATTCCTGCCCAAGCTCCTTCGGCTGGAATCTCGAAATTTAATACATCTCGCGCCAAGCCTCAAAATCACAATTCACTCGTTCGGAGCAAATTTTTTTTTTTGCTGAAAACATACTGTTTAGGTCTACTTATTGTATATATTTGAAAACAAAAAGTGAAAACTTTCACTTTTTACATGGTTTTTCAGCATTTTTCCGTGTGTGCACCGGTGCTCACGCAGCCTCTGGGCTGCACATTTAACATTTTTTTTTCTTTATTGCTTGTAAAGAATTAATTGAGCTAATTTAAAAAATAAAAAAAAGATTTTAAGAAAAAAACTTAGTTATAAAGAGATAAATGAAACTTTGAATGCTGATCTCTCTGATATGTCAGATTTTGGTGACTCAGAAGATGATGTTGATAGAGACACAGGGATAACATTGATTATAGTAGTTGTGATAAAGAGTGCAATGTAGAAGTTGTTTCGTCCACTTCAACGAGTGTGGACCAAATGGTATGCATCACAGTACCACCTCCATCTGCGTGCGACGATTCTCAAGAAATACTAGACAATCTGATAACAGCTAGACAATCCTCACGTTCTGCTAAACCGTCACCCCTGTATTTTGTCCACCCCTAATGCATTATGGGTATGCAAAAGGCTCGGGGCAAGCACAAATCCACATTATCTTGGGGCCACAGATTTATTACATGTATATTAAAGCAATGTAAATCGTGTGTACTATGACACATTCACTTTTAAAGACATCAAGGTTGCGTGTGGATATGAGAACACGCGGCCCGAACGAGTACTCAGGTCGTGTGCACCGGTGCCGCAGATGTGTTAAAATATACATATATTATGTTTCTTGGGGTATGGACTAATTAACTAAAAAAATACATATTTTTGGAAAATTGTGGTTAAAGGGCTAAGAACTTGAAATTTGCCACATAGACTGCTATTAAGACATGGTTTTTGGAAATGTTTTACGGGGAGGGGCAAGAAGGAAAGTTTCTCCCTTGACAAAATGCCTCTGCGTTTGCAGAAGTGTTCTCTAATTCAAGGAAAATATTGCAAACGGTTTCTGAAATAAAAATTCATATATTAAAAAAAAAAAGATTCTAAGGCCTCCTTTTGAATAAAAAATTCTTTGATCCCAAGGACTTTTCATCATAAAAAAAAAAAGATTCTAAGGACTTTTTCTAGTAGAAATATTCTTAAATTCTAAGGACTTTTCATCATCATAAAAAAAACCTTAGATTCCAAGGACTTTTTCTAGTAGAAATATTTTCAGATGCTAATGACTTTTTTTAAAAGAAAAATTCTGAGACTTAAAGGACTATCTAAAAAAACTCTTAAAAATGTCCTTAGAATCTAAGAATTTTTCTGTTATAAAATGTCCATAGAATATGTGTTATTTTTATTAAAAAAAACGTCCTTAGAATTTATAAATATTTTTTAAATATTTTTTTTTTTTTTTAAAAGTCCTTAGAATTGCAGAAGTTTTCTTGAAAAAGTCCTTCAAATTTTTTTTCTTTAGTAAAAAGATTTCTTAAGCAAATATTTTTAAATTTAAAGAACTTTTTCATGGTATCGAATCATATTATAACCGTAGGGATCATATTTTGTTACAATTATGGTTATTTTATTATCATAATATGATTGGTATATTATAGTACCAACTATGGCTGGCACAATTATAATACCAAAAATATATGATGATCTTCAAATATGAATGCCTCATCCATGCTCTTTCCCTGTGTGAATCCTTTACTCGATTTCATTCAAATTTGCATAAAGCTACACAACATTATTACTTTTAAGAATACAATATTTTTCATAGCACTTTATTTTTAGCTTCTAAACAATTTAATTTTCTTAACAACAGTTTTATAACTGCAACATTTTAATTAATTTATTTAATCAACATTTTTCCAATGGCTAAACAATTTCTTAAGAAAAAAAAAACTAAATAATTTATTTCACTTTTTAATTTCTATAATTTGTTGACCTTCTCATATTTATAATGGCCAGCAAGCAACAGCAAATATTTATAGTATTTTAACAACTTTCTTTATAATTTTTTTTATTATCTATTTATAAGTTTTTAGTTGGTTGCCTGTACCACTTCTACTTCGACTATAACCACTTCATTCACTGTTTCTTGCGTTATTTTAATTGCAAGTTTACTTAGCAATCTGTTTTATTTTTTTATTTATTATTTGTTGCCTACATTAAGGGGCAATAGAATTTAATGCTTGTTTGTCGCTAATTGGAAAAGTTTAGCATTACGCTAGTTTTTTTTTTCTTTCTTTTTATTTTTTAATTTGTTTCTATTTTCATAACACAAACAAATTGTATGATTATAATAAGTTTTGTTTTAACCAAAAGTAAATTATGTTGTAAAATGATGAGTGTAACATGCGTTTCTTATGGTTGTTATTTTATACTGATTATTAAAAGATATTTTAGATTCTCTCTCAAGAAGTTCTTATTTTCTTGGTTTGTATTTAGCAGATTAATGTTTATATTATACTTTTACAACAAGTTACTTTTTACTATTCTTTCTATATATATTATGTTTTCTTTTTTTTGTTGCTTAAGCTGCCATGTCGCTAGAGTAGAATTTAATTTTATTAAAATTATATTTTGATATGCATTAAATACTTTTTCTAGGCATAATGTTATTAGATAAATCTTTTTATATTTATTTTATGCGCTTCATGTTTTATATATATATTTTCTTTTCCTTCTTATGCGCAGTTAAGCTGTTGTTTATTTGTGGTTAAAAAGAAAAAAAAAAACAATAGGAAAAACTTGTGCAAAACCAAAATAGTACTTATCGACAGCTGTCTATGTATAGCGAGGGCAATTCATATTCTAAAATGTCTATTATAAAATATTAAAAAAGTTTTTAATGTTATGATTAAAGTAAATCAATAAATTCTAATTTTACCAAGCGAAATAGTTTTAAAAGTATTCAAAGGGATAAAAAGATATTACTATAGATTTACATATATTTTTAGAAATTTTTTTTTAAGAAACGATTCAAAACCCCCTTTGATTCAAATTAAATTCGCTTATCTGTAGCTTTAAGCATGTTACTCATGTTCGTTTTGAACAAAATATTCTTTAAATATTGTCTCACTACGTATGACTAATAAGTTATTGATTATACGTAAAGATGTCCTATTTAATTATACAACAAATGTTAAAATTTATATGGATTATCTGACACAGACAATATTTAACGAATATTTTGTTCAAAACAAAGCCGAGAAGTATACTGAATACTTTCTGAATCGCTGGAAAAAACATCTGACCTCTTTTAAATAACATACATACTCAAACAAGAAAAAATTTGTCCGATTTTCAAATAAATTAAGTCATCTATAATACTAAAATTTCAGAACTAGTTCCAAACTTTATTTTTTTTTTAATTGCCCATAAGTATTATAGACCAAGAAGTCTATTTTACATTCTATTGAAGGCTCTGAAAGAGGGTTATCGATGTATACCTTAGGATGTTGAATAAACCGGAGGTAAAATTACGGCATTTGTGATCAAACTGATTTTTTATTTAATATACGGTGGCGGATCAATAAGTCCGTGACTTTTCGAACTTTCCTCATAGTTATATGAAATGCAACACTGCTCCCATCATGTACCACCTGTTAGTAGATAACTGTCAAATTTTGAGCAAGTTCCGTCATTTACTTTGCGTTTAATAGCTGTTTAAAACATACAACCTCGTGGATTTTTTTCCAAAATGGAAAAAAGTGAATTTCGAGTGCTCATTAATCATTATTTTTTGCGAAACAAAGCAAGGAAAAGCTTTATAAATACTATGGCGACTCTGCACCATCGATTTTAATGGTAGAAAAGTGGTTTACTGACTTTCGTTGTGGCCTTACAAGCATGGAAGATGCCGAAGGTTCTGGACACCCTGTTAAGGTCTCTACACCCAAAACAATTAAAAAAATTCACGATATGGTGTTGGTCGGAGATTGAATATGCGATAGATTGTGGAAGACATAGGCATCTCACATGGCTTAGTGGTTTCAATTTTAAGCGATCACTTAGGTATAAGAAAGCTTTCCACAAGATGGTTGCCGCATTTGCTCACAATCGACCACCAACGCAATTGTATGACAGCTTAGTTTCCATGGGAAAAATCCATGAAGTAGACTACGAATTGCCCCCTCATTCGCCTTATTCTCCGTATTTAGCCGCCAGTGACTATTTCCTATTTCCAAACCTAAAGAAATGGCTCAGTGGAAAGAGATTTAGCTCCAATTATGAAATTATTGATCAAACAAATGCCTATTTTTTGGACCTCGAAAAATCCTATTTTTTGGAAGGGATACAAAAATTGGAGAAACGTTGAACTATCCGAATATTATTTCAGAGTTACCACTGAAGCTTCTCGCTGACTGGCATTTACTGTTTTAAATGAGTCTCAGCTGTGAACTGGGGTTATCAAAGTCCGTAACATCAATTGGCTTTCCAAGGAAACAAAACCATTCAAATCACCACCTAAAGGAGTTAAGAATCACCCGTATCATGCCAGAAAGGATGTTCATGCTTTGGGGACTAAGTCAAGCAATAAATGAAGGATACGATGGATGGCCGAAGCATTATCTAGGGTAGGTCTCAACGTTAGTCATCGGGTCAAGGTAAATGGTGCAATAATTTTTTAAGAGATGGGGTCGCCCCTCCCCCCCCCATCCAATCGCAGAGGACTGAAAAAAAGCTTCACCATTTAGAACTAGAGTAGTCCTCAACTCATTTTTATAGAATCGAGCCCACTTTCCCTAACACGTGCTCTGCATGCCAAAGAGGCCCTCACGAAGTAAGCCACCTCTTTAGCTGCAGTGAAAATCCGGATACCCTAGATCCTACGTCAATACATACGTATTTTTTTGGAAGAATAAATGTACGCTCTTCGTACCACACCTACGAGGGCTCTTCTGACCATTCTGCACTGGTTACCAATAGACCTTCATGCAAGGAAAATGGCTCCAAATACAAATGAAAGACAGGCGGCCAGGACATTGATCTACAAATCTTTTGGTCATGCTACAATACGAAAGATCACAACCGGTAACTTCGGAACATGTTGATTATTGCACTTCGCAACCTCTGTTGGCTTTTGAGCTCAGGACTTGATTACCGGACAGATTAAAGTGGTCAAAAGGCCTCGAGCTAACTACGAGGGCGCTCAAAATTTATACGGATGAGCCCAAAAGTGATGGAAGATTAGGGAATCCATTATGCCAGATTAGTGAATGATTTAACAGGGCGAAATAGTGGCCATTTAAAGTGTCTTGAATAGAGTGTAAAGGAGACATAATCCAAATTTCCAGTTTTGGGATTATTTCCTAAGTGTTTCGGACATAACCTTCACACCGGAAGTTGGGAAAATTATCGAAAAATTTTCGTGCTTAATCCCCATAGGAAAATGTACAAAACAAGCCTAGAATTATTTCGGAAAATATTGCTGATGTACTGGCCAGGCATGGGGCGCTACTACGCGACGGCGATATCGACCAGGTGCAGGGCATTTCGATTATGGTAAGCAAGTGCCAGCACGCAGAGAAAAAACATGGTTCCAAAATGATCACTGCTACTATATTGTGCTTGCTGCAATCGGGTATGATTGTTACAACCATATTATTGGTTGTCTAACCATCAACATGGTCGCTACCATCATTATTGTAGTAAATATTTCACTATTTTATGATTGCCGCCTTCTATTTTATAGCATGATTGACTGTAACCATACTGTGGTAACAAAAATTCCGAGTATGAAAAAAATATGATAATTATACATCAAATAAAACATGACTTTGACATATACAGTCCAAATACGAGTATTGTCTTGATTTTATAAAAACCAAAATGTCTTTAAAAAACAATCATATTTTGTTTACTTAAACTGGACATATATTAGATGGGTAGAAAATACCTTTCATGTGGCATTAAAACATTGACCTATTCAGATCCAGTTTATTTTTTTTAAACTTTAGAAGATTTTTTTTGAGGGTTTTTTTCGAAAATTCCTTATACATGTAATATTATTTACAATAATTTATTTATTGTCAAAAAGATTCTATATAAAGATTTTATATGGATCGTATTATGATAATCCAGAAATCATAATATAGTTATGGGGACTATAATGTAATAACATTTTGAGTATATTATGATTACATGCAATCATAATATGATAAATTCAATATCATAATACGTTTATTTAGAATCATAATATGGTAATTTTTGGATCATAATATAACTGTAGGGTCCATATTATGGTAATATTATGGATATTTTATTATCATAATATGATAACCATAATATAGTACGACTATGGTTGGCACAATCATAAACCCAAAAATATATGATGCTCTTCGAATATGATTCTCCCAACCATGTTTTTCTTTGCGTGAGGTAGAGCAGTTCTACCTGCAACTTTCCGGGACTAATGAACCAACTTACTTTATCACGAGGAGGATTTGAATCGTCGTAGATAGGCGCCAAACTGGAGTAGTCATTGGACTAACCCGTTTTCAATTGTTCAATATGCTGTAGTGGTAACGGGAAATAGCTTTTGGTGTACATTATTTATCCTGAAGATATCAGGAGGAGACTTCTCTTCACCTATTGTCCCAGTGTCCGGCATTCGCAAACCAGAGGACTACTATCTTCGGCCATTTGGTTTGGAATGATCCGACGGACCTACCGTGTATGGAGATCGACAAATCAAGTCTGTTCATTAGGGTATCTTACTGGTTTGAATTGGATCCCGCTTAACATCAAGTCTAATTTTAGTAGGTATCACAATGGGAACGCGTTTTGCAGTACTCAAATGAGCCATGTTGAAGTTGCCTCTTCCAACCTAACTTATCTATGCAATTACAACTTTCAAAATATACCGTTTTTTTAAATTACATAAAATATATCCTTGGACCTTTAAAAGCTCATGTGCCAAAACTCATCCCAGTTTCTTTCAGCCATGTGAATGAATTTTACTTCAAAAGAATTATAAGAATCTTTTTTTTTTTTTGTTTCTCCTTAAATTTCAATTTATTGCATTATTTTGTAAAGTTGGCAAATTTAAATTTTTCAGCAGTTATTATGAAAAAAACTTAATGAATGTTTTAGTAACTAAAGCCACACCTGTATTTATTCTGTTGAAAAATCTGTTTAATAAGGGGAAACAATTTTGTGATGAGTTAATTATAATTTTAGCTGTAGTCTGCCTGGTACGAAAACAATGAATTTCAAAAACAATATCATTCCGAGCACCAACTTTTTACATATGAATTATTGCTATTAAAGCGCTTAAAAATATGCTACAAAATTGTTGAAAAGAAAACAAAAGAAATTGCAACACATTACTCAGCAAGTGTTATATTCAAGAATATAATTTTATAAATACAAAAAGAGTAAAAGAGAAGAAAGAAAAATTGTTATAAGCAATTATGAAATTTCAAATAACATATGTTAAATTACACAAGTGAACATTAAGTCTAGCACTGGCATAAGACTAATCGTTTTCGATTAACACAAACCTAATTTCCATTAATTCAGATTTTTATATTTTTATATTTTCCTGTTAAGCAAAATTTTGCTTAACAGGAAAATTTTTATTTGTTAAATATACCATTTAGTTTAGTCAAATTTAAGTTGCCTTTATATGTTTACCAGTGTAATTAAATGCTTGCTATGCCTAAAGGTAGGCTACATTTCTTGTTTGAAAATTGCAGCCGCATCAAACAAGTTTTAAATTTCTCATTACTCTACTTAAGTCTTTGCTGGGCCTAAAGGTATGCAATAGTTTTAATTAATATAAATCCTTGAAAGTATGTTATGTTAATAAGAACTGTTTGAAAATAACAGAATTTACACACATAAAATGATAAATCAATATAAAAAAAAAAACAAATTGTATGGCTTATTACACAAAAAAGTTTTAAGCCAAGTTTTTATTCTTAATTATAATAACTCAGTTAAAATAAATTATATTTATTTTATTATTTTTTATACCTTTGAACTATTAAAACAGTTTTTTTTACAATTTCTTTTAAATTATATTTATGTAGATTGTGGCCTTTTTGTTATTATTTACATAACTCAAAAACTATTGTATTTTTATGGTAATTTTAGTTAAAAACATTGACTAGCTCTAAAAACCAAAGAAACTTATACTAACAGGGAAGACCTCCCCCGCATAAGCTACTGATGCCGCTGAAATTTCAATACACAATAGAGGAGATACAATCAACAAACACGTATTTTTTGCCGGCCCTATCTCACTTCCAAGGGTTAAAAAGTAGGGGGGAAAAACCAAGATTCGTTTTGGAATATGTCTGAAATTAATAAAGTTTAAATAAATTTGTACATACCCTATGGGAAAAAAGAATCAGTTGAAGTTTAAGCACTTGTACCCTGACCAGTACCCACACGACCGGTCTAAAACCAACTATTCTGTGAGCTGTCCCGTAACCGGTGAACACTGAACCGGTCTGATGAAAAAGAACCGATCTGAAAGTGTGTACATTTTGACCTATCTTGTGAACGGTGCAAGGAAGATCGGCCTAAAAAAATCTACCTCGTGACCGAGGAAAACAGTACCTACAGCACCGTTCTGAAAGGTCGTATCCTGTGAGCTATCGTCGTATCCTGTGAGCTTGGAAATCTACCCCATCAGTTAAGTGCTACAAATATGCTTCAAAAAACGTCTTTGAAAATGTCTAAATTTTTAACATTTTAAAAAGAAAAATTAAAGATACGATTTTTTTTAAACTTCAATAGCGGCTACACTAGTCAAAACAAAGGGCCATATGGTTCACATTTGAACACCGTCGGTACATTTTTTTAAGTATTTAAAAAATACCATTTTTCAAGCGCTTTTAATTTTTGAAATTCCCTTGTGGTCAATTGAATTAATTTTTTTTTACTTTATTTTAAATGATTTAATTTTAACTTGAAAGTCTATAGTCTTTTGTATTCAATTGAATGATTTTTCAGTTGTTTTAACTTTTTATGAATATCTGAATAAGGAGTTTTCTTGTTCTCGACCAAATGTTGAATGAGGCTCCCAAACAAAAACAAAACATTCTCATTTAGTTTGTACTTTAACCTAACAAATACTTGGTTATCCTATGATTTCAATGAAACTTTTGCTTCCTTATAATATTTGGACCTTGCCATTACGTACAAAATACAATGTCATTTAAATGAACGGCTCTAGATTGGTTGTAGCAGTCGATCTTTTTCGACCACTTTTCCCACATTTCGGGCGGTATCTCGGCGATAACTTGACAAATGTTGGTTTCCAAATGCTCTAACGTTAGGGGATTAGCCGCGGTGTTTGACGTAGCCCCACAAAAAAAGTCTAAAGGCGTCGAATTGCATGATCTTGGTGGTGAATTGATGTCGCCAAAACGTGATATTACGCGTTCTGAAAACTTCGCATGCAATAGAGACAAAATTAGTCGTGTTGTGTGGCTCGTGGCACCGTCCTGTTAAAACCACATATCGTCGTCGTTCATCTACAATTTCAGGTCGAATTGATAGGTCCAATTGCTGAGAATGCCGTGAAATCGGCATATACTGATTAGCCGCCACACTTTCACTAACAGAAGCTATATTTTCGGCAGTGGGCACATTGTCCTGATGCACAGGCCTGACCACATCTGTAACACTTTCAGTGCCTTCAAAATTCATTATAATCTTGCCAATTCCTTGCACATTAGGTTGATTATGACAGAAGCTATATTTTCGGCAGTGTGCACATTGCGCTGATGCACAGGTCTGACCACATCTGTAACTCTTCCAGTCTTTTCAAATTTCAGTATGATCATGCCAATTCCTTGCACATTGGGTCGATTACACTATGGAACATTTTTGGATTATTGTCTGGGGGGTGAGAAATTCCAAGTCAGGGTGATGGTACTAGGTCAGTATAGTAAAACCCCCAAAGGGTTTAGCGTTCGTATGTGTCAGTTTTTTTTATGACCTTTTAAATTTTTTCCTTATCTTGATGTTTTTTCGCTTAGTTGTAACATTTTAGCAAAAACGTAGTTTAACATAACTCGAGAGCCACTTGTCCGATTTTGCTAAAACAAACTCAAAAAAATTTAGAATTACAATTTCTTCAATCCGTTCCTATAACGTTTTTCTTTATAATCAAAAGTTTTGCCGGTAAAAATAAATTTGTGGAGAAAAAAAATATTTTTTTGCCTAAAAATTAAAATTTTTTTTTTTTAAATTCATAAAAAATCCGAAACGGATAAAAGTCACATAACCTATAAACAAAATGCGACATAGATCATAGAAATCGATTAACGCGTTCAGCTTTTATTTACAATTAAGTGAAGGTATCCCATTTTGACAAGAATATTGATATTTGTTTTTATTCAAAAAAGTGTCATTTATCGCCTTTTTTATAAATTTTCCCCAATAACTTCAGACTTCTGGCCATAAACTACTAAAAAAAATTAAGTAAACATTTTTATAATTTTTTATTTTAATTTTATTTATTTATTTTAATAAATATTGCCTAGACTTTTTCGATGGTGGTTGTTCGGGACTAGTGAATTTCACACCGGGTGCCAACAAATTGTTTGATTTCAAAATGGAAGCCAGCTCTTCCGATTTATGCTGTGTTAATTTCAACTTGGCAACAATTGAATCAAGCTTATTTTGATTTATTAAAATTGGCTCATTGGATACTGATGGCTCATATGGGGGATCATCACGTGCATGATATGTCGGAGCAGTCGTAGAAGAGAAAATATCTGGGCTAGAAGCTTTTGTCACAGGAATGTGGTCCGAATGAGGCAATGGTGTTGCGGCACTTGCAACACCAACGTAACTATCCTTTTTGCGGCTCCTTTATTCGCACATGCATAGCAATTCAATGGATTGTGACCTTCGCCAGGATTAGTCCAAGTCATTGGGATACCGAATGGCATACTTTCACGTCTTCTATTTTTCCAATCCATTAGACGGTTGTAGCAGCTTTTACACACTATATTTGGTACCCAATTTTCGTTCACTATAACATTTTGGTTGAAGTACATCTCGTATGTTTGAACAAAATCAGTACTGAAATTTCCCCTTTTTTTATGTGTTGAGACATATTGACCACAGCAGTAGCAAAAGCTATTTATAACTGGCTTGCACAGTTCCATATTCTGTTCAGTTTTGTTCACTTTTAAAAAACTGGAGAAAAATCACTTTTACTGTTTGCGTTCGTCGGCACTTGTTGAATGACAAAAATCACAGAACCAGTGTGAGAAAGAGAAGAAGTATAATGACAATGCATGTTTTATGTGAACATTACAGAACCAGTGTTGCCACATCAATATTTCTCTTTTAGTACAGTAGAAAAATATGAGAGAGTTCGGCTTGTGAGTGTCAATGTTTTCTCCAAATAATGTTGTGCATATCTGGAGCAAATTTTTGAAATTCATACATTTACCTAATTGTGAATAAATGAGAAACGCGTGCATCGATTTTCATGATCTATGCCTTTTTTGGCTCATGAGTTATGTGACTTTACGCGAAAGTAATTCGTTTTGGCACTTTTTTCCATTTTGGATTTTTTATGAATTTAAAAAAAAAAATATTTAAATTTTTAGGCAAAAAATACTTTTTTCCCTTCATACATTAATTTTTAACTTCGAAAGTGTTGCTCTATACAACAGTGTTGTATAGAAACAGATTAGAGAAATTGTAATTCTTAATTTTTCTAAATTTGTTTCATCAAAATCGGACAAGTGGTTCTCGAGTTATGTTGAACTACGTTTTTGCCAAAATGTTACAACTAAGCGAAAAAACATCAAGATAAGGAAAAAATTTAAAAGGTCATAAAAAAAACTGACACATACGAACGCCAAACCCTTTGAGGGTTTTACTATACTGACCTAGTACCATCACCCTGACTTGGAATTTCTCACCCCCCAGATTGGCTGTTGTACTGTGTTATGATAACCTTAATCACCCCGCAATGCTCAAAAAGAGGGCACATTTGAACCACCACTTTTGCAGTAACCCTGCGGAAAAAGGACCTATCCCAGGACACGTCATGTGACCTGTTCATTGTGATAGGGACCAGTCACGAGACCGGCTAAAAAAATAAATTTTATGAAAAGGACCTGTCACTTTAATATGAGCTTATTCTAGCAGGGGGTCAATTGCCCACTGTGACATGTCACAGGACTGGTTTAAAAGAACATATCACACAACTAACCCCAAAGAATATATCACAGGACACGTGCCATAGGACTGGTACGTTCAGGCCCATCAAGTGATACTAGACTTTTATACCGATCATGTGGTATGTACTTTAGGGACGGGTCCTTTTCACCGATCTCGTGATATGAATTTTTGGAACCGGCCCTATTATCACCTATCACGGTCCAAGTCTCAATTCCCAACTGACCCCTTTTTTCCCGCAACGAAGTTTTAAATATTTTTGCGAGTTCTTCGGTTGTTGAACAATCCATATTCGTAAATGGCAAACCTTTCACTAAATAAATAAATAAATAAATAAATAAATAAATAAATAAATAAATAAAATAAAATAAATAAATAAATAAATAAATAAATAAATGACATATATTTAACAGCTGACAGCCTTGCCAGACCGGCGGTTTTAAAACCATTAAATGGTTCACCAGGTATTTTTAGAAATTCTTAAAATGTTGTTCTGTAACGATATTCTACAAAAATTTCGATTAAAAAAGAAATTTTCGATTTGATCGAAAATTTAATGAAAGAAGAATACCGCTTTGTTTAAAACATCCCTTCATTTATTCAAAATTGTCTACCTTTACCCTAAAACAAATTTCCCAAAAGTTCGAATTTGATAGACATGTTATATTGTAACTGAAATCAAATTAAATTTAATTAAAATATCTTTATATTTGCGATTTGTAGCATGTGTTAGCCCCACCGAAGTAAAATAACCTAACAGGTTCATAAACTACGAGGGCTGGTCAATAAGTTCGTGACTTTTCAAACTTCCCTCGTAGTTATATGAAATGCAACATTGCTTCCATCCCATCAAGTACCATATGTTAGTAGACTACTGTCAAATTTTGAGCAAGTTCCGTCATGAACTATGCGCAGGATTTTTTAAAGTCCATAAAATAGGAATTTGTTTGATTAATAATTTCATCGTTGGAGCTTAATCTCTTTCCACCCAGCCATTTATTTATGTTTGGAAATAGGAAATAGTCACTGGGTGCTAAATACGGTAATTCGTAGTCTATTTCATGGATTTTTGCAATGGAAGAAACTAAGCTGTCACACGATTCCGTTGGTGGTCGATTGTTAGCAAACGCGACAGCCATCTTGCGGAATGCTTTCTCATACCCAAGTGATCGTTGAAAATTGAAACCACTGAGCCATGTGAGATGCCTGTGTCTTCCACAATCTATCGCATATTCAATCTCCGATCGGCCAACACCATATCGTGAATTTTTTTCGTTTTTACGCTCGACTAGGCCACAATAAAAGTCAGTAAACCACTTTGGTGCAGAGTCCCCATAGTATTTATCAAGCTTTTCCTTGGCTTGATTGACGTTTTTTCGCAAAAAATAATGTTTAATGAGCACTCGAAATTCACTTTTTTCCATTTTTAAAAAAATCCACGAGGTTGTATGTTTTGAACAGCTGTTAAAGGCAAAGTAAATGACGGAACTTGCTCAAAATTTCACAGTAGTCTATTAACGGGTTTTACTTGATGGGAGCAGTGTTGTATTTCATATAACTACGAGGGAAGTTCGAAAAGTCACGGACTTATTGATCCACCCTCGTAAGTCAGTACACTGAATTTAAATTAAAATTTCTTAATATTGACAGCCTTTAGGTTGCGAACAACTAAAAGAAAAATGAACAGCGCTAAATACCACATTTCCAACAGTGTTTCGTTACTTGGAGTTAAATCTCGCAACAAAAAAAAAATACTAAAAATAGCTGAATCCCTTTCTGACCTCTTAATCATTACCAAGCCAGACTCATCTTGTAATTTTAAATTCCACAATACACCCAAATTTCATTAAAATCCGAATGTTAAGCTGGAGTACCTTCCCTGTGATTGGTTTGGCTAAATTTAATTAACTAATGTTTAGTGCAAGACTTGTTAACTTTAACAAATTTGGTTTTAGCCAGAAAAACAGATGTTTTGTTTTTTGTGTTGCAAATTTCAATGAAATTTAAACCTCAACAAATTAACACTAAATTTAAAACAAAAAAATCTTGTTATATTTTACTCTTTAAAATTAAATTTAAGATAATGCTTAATTTAATACTTTTATGCATGATAACCCAATTCGACTTTAAACTACTTAAACCTTTAAAAGCTTAATAGAAAACAGAAGAAAAACGAAAAGAAATAAAAAAAAACAAAATTAAACTATTATACTTTTGCATAATAATAAATAACATAAAACACTATTATACCACCAAAGGTCAGTGCAATACTAAACTAAAGAGAGAGCAAATAGTTCCAATAAAATTATTTTCTCAAGACTAACAACGAAAACAACTTTAAATTAATGGAATAAAAAAAAGTGCAGCATATGTTAAGGCTGTGACAGTAGAATGTATGAAAAACGTAAAACGTTTTTAAAGAAAACCTTTGAAATTCTACACAACTCTACACTAAATAACGCAGGCGCTTTAACACAATACTGGTTAAAACAAATACTGGTTTAATATGGGCAAAAAGGATATTATGAACAATATAAAGAAAATATGAAACATGTCCTTAGCATAACATGAAATCAGTCTATGATTTTATAACGTAACGAAAGGTAGACAAAAGCGCATCAAAAATTTATGAAAAATATCCTTAAGAATAATAATATAAATTGCAACAACAACATTTGCTAATAATAATTGTGTAAAGTACACTTATGAGAGTATAAAACGACAGAAAAAAACAAAACGAAAATTCAAAGCCTATTTAAAGGGATACGCAAAAAATTTTACAAATTGTTTAATTAAATTATTAAAACAAAGTGCAAGTATTAGAAAAAAGGGGTGTTTAGCATTGATTGATTATGTTTAATAAGGTTAAACGATAAACCTATATTAGAAAACGCCTAAAATTATGCCTTTCTTTTTTTAAACTTACATATGATTATTGAGGTGTAAAACGCGTGTCTGACGTGCTTAAATTTGACAAATATTATAAACGAGCTGTCTGTCATTACCTTTTTTACGGTTTGAAATACAAAAAAGAAAGAATTTTTTTTAACACAACAGAAAAACACCTTAAAAAAAATAAACCATTTGTAAATGTCAATCAATTTGAAATCTAAAGGAAATATTTGCCCTTTTTTTTTGTCAATATGTTTTGAAATAATAAATTACCATTAAATTAACTTAAAAAAACAAACTTTTTAAGTGAGAATTATTAAAAAAAAAATACCAAAAGTATGCAATAAAAAAAATCCCCAAAAGTATGCTTTAGAGGAAATATAAAATATAATCCTATTAAATACACAATAAACATAAAAATTTGTTTCTAAATAAAACAAAAATTGATAAAAAAAATATCATATAAAATCTACAACAATATTTAAATATAAAATAACAAATATATTTATTAAAGGCAAATAAAAATATTTATTTAATATAACACATAAACCAAACAGAAATCTTAGTTTTTTACATTTTTTTTTTTGTTATAAGTTTAAACGTGACAAAATTGCCTGCATACAATTAGGCTATAAAATTGAATGTTTACCCATATAAGTTGGTGTATGTGAATTTTCCTTTATTTTCCACAGCATAGCTGTAAAATTTTATTAACGGGGAAATGTCAAATTGATTTGTTTTCTTATATGTTATAGCTGTTATATAAAGAAAAAGGTATGTATAAATTTTTATGTTCTATGTTTATAATTTAGAAATATTTTATTTTATTTGTATTAACTTAATATATAAATTTTTGGTATTGCCTGGAATACTAATGAGAATTTTAAAGGAAAACTTTAAGCACACAGGAGTTTTAACTACAGCAGTTTTATATTTAGTAAAACGCCGGTTATGTAGTATAAAATTTTTTATTTATTGCAAAGAATTATTTAAAAGAGCAAATATTATTCAGACAAAAATATTATAAAAAATTCATAGTATTAACCATTATATGGACAATGGGTTATGGGTCCAGACGTCAATTATTTTATAGCTAAATTTGTTTAGTCGTTTCGATTGGTTAACCATCACAAGGACAATAGGTTATGGGCCCAGACGTCAATTATTTTATAGCTCAATTTGTTTAGTGATTTTGGTTGTTTGGCAATGCAGTGTGAAGCATAAAAATTGTGTTAAATTTTGAGAAAGAATATATAAAACTTTTCGTTTAAAACTCAAACTGAAAACACATCATTCTTCAACAGACTGTGAGACTTAGTTGTCCCTAATTTGATATTGCAGTCTGCTGTATTAATTTTTACAAGGACAACAGGTTATGGACCCAGATTCCATATATTTTTATGGGTAAATATGTTTTAGTCGTTTTCAGGCATACTGCCGAATAAAAAAGTACTCAAATTTCTTCCCCCAATTTCACCGCCCAAAATCGCCGAGGTGGCTGAAAATGTATTTAGCTGTTGTTTAACGGTTAATGCTTTAAACTGCTATACTAAATTGAAGAGGGCTTAATATGGAAAAGTATACTGCTACACTCATAATAAATTCATGCATAAAATACGGAAAGTGTTCAAGAAAACAAAACCTTTTGTAAAATAAACAAATTTTTGTTTATTTTACGAAAGTTTTTGTTGTTTTGACATAAATTTCATTATTTTATACATGGATAATTATGAGTGTAACAGTACACTTCTTTCTCCATATTAAGTTTTAATAATTTTTGAAATTTTTACAACAGAAAATTGAAAAAAGCAAAATGTATCGAAATACTAGTTAAAAGACCTTATTGGCTTTTATCGCTGGCATTATTAATCAGTTTTTTACTGTAGCTCAAACACATCTTGTTTGATGTCGTAAAATATAATAAAAAATTAAACTTGCATAGGATTTTTTTTTATTTTAAATACCTTTAAAAGCTTAATACCTTAAAAAGCTTTAAAAACGGCCCATTTTTGAGCCCCTTTTTGACTCCCGTGACGGATCAATTTTAGATTTTCTTTCACATATCCAAATTTCAGTTTGGGCTGCTTTCCTTGTAAGAGACACGTAGTACTTCTTAGCGTACCAATCCGATGTTTAAAATATTTTATACAAATTTTTTTACTAGTTTTTTTTTGGGGGGGGGGGGGGGGGGGTTTGAAAATTTATAAGTCCAAACTAAATTTTAGTCCATCAGTGAGGTTTAGAGTTCAACTTTCCGTAGTGGTACAGTTCATTCAACAATTACCCATAAATTAAAAAAAAATCAAACAACGACAAAAAAAACAATACAATTTTGCTTAAAATCGCTTTGGTTTGATGCTACCATTTAAGCTCAAAATATTAAAGTTACATGGACCGATTTTAAACGTTTCTAACAGGATTCGTCTCTATGTAGAAAATTTCGTCTAATTCTCTTTAGAAGTTTGATTACAAGCTGGTTCATTTTACATGAACAGACGAACGTAAGGAAATCAATAAATCGACTCAACCAGTTATACTAAGATGGGACTCAAAATTTGTATGGAATTTGACAAATTTCAAAAAGTACTACTTTTTAGTTGTGGTTTAAATTTGTGCATAAAATTCATAAGGTTTCTTTGAAATTTAGCCATTTAAGAGAAAATGGGTTCTTATATGAAAATATATGATCATATAAGGACTTGTGCATGACCCTGTATATCTGTATCTGATCGGATCATAAATGTACATATATAGTGCAATAAATGACCACATATGGTATGAAATATAATCATATATGTTCAAATATGAAATTTGTGAGTCATATATGATCATAATGAGCATGTGTGAATGCTCGTATATAATCATGCATGACCATATGTGAATCGTATATGAACACCTTTAATCTTATCTTATCATATACGGTCATACACTTCGGATTTATACGTGGTCATATATTGTTACATATCTACCCATATATGATCAAGTACGATCCCATGATGATATTTTTGCCTGGGCGGTGAAAATTTTTTTTACTAACGTTTGCCATAGAATGTTTTAAAAATGGTCATCAAAATTTTCTTATACAGGATGAGTGTATTAAGTTAGTTAGCCCCCAAAGGGTTTGGCGATGTGTAGGTACACTCAAATTTTATGACATTATTTTTTTTTTTAACCAATACTATATGAACTAAGACCCAAAAATTAGTGAACAAAATTGTCTAAACTAAATCCAGCCTTCGCATATCCCGAATAAAATTTTATGAGAAAATTTCTACTTTCAAATTAATAAAAATTTCTTAATAAATTTATTTTTAAATTATTAAATAGTTAAAATACCAAGAAATATATTTTTAATCATTTTTCCATTTATTTAAAATAAAAATTACATTTAAATACTGATTTTCTGGTTGCATTAAATAGTATCATTAAAAATAATTTGATAAAAAAAATGGTTATAATTTTTTTATAGTTAATTGTGTGACAGTTTTAGTACACAAAATAAATGAAGTCATTTATTTTTATGAAATTTAAAAAAAAGCACGAAATGTTAATAATTTTTAAGGATTTTGTAGTTAATAAAACAAAGTAAATAAAAAATTATTACTTGTTACGGATTTCGTAGTTAATTAGTGACAGTTAAGAATAAATAAATAAAAAATAAATAAATAAATAAATGATTAAAGGAAATATCATTTGTTTTTACGGATTTGTGGTTAGTTTGTTAACAATTAAAATAAATAAAAAATCATTTACATTTAAAAATATATTAATTTTTTTTTGTTTTAAATAAGAAATTAGTACCTGTTTTTAAGTCATTTTTAATTTTTTTTTTAATTAAATTTTCAATTGATTGAAACTTTAATCCATTTTTAATGTATACTCACCAAAAAAAAAATGTCTGTAATGGCAACTGAAAAGTTTGCTGTTATGACGGGATATTTTGCTAATTTGAACCCAGCGGTATTTTTTACTAATCTTAGCAACACATATCTGCTGACGTGTAGTACAATGAAATAAGTATAAAAAATTTGTAAATTTAGTAAACTTTTTTTAAATTGGAATTTAAAATCGGTATGATAAAATCAACAAAAAAAAATTACTAAATGGTACAACCAAATTGGTATAAAAAATTAGTAGAAGCTACTAAATTTTAGTAAATTGCTGTAAAGTCAATGAATTGTAAAAATTTCAAATTTTTTTTATTTATAATTTATTAAAATGCACAAATTACTTTAATTATTTTTAAATACACTTATTGCCCTTTAAAGCTGCTTATTTCTTTTGAAATTTCCGTACGAAAAAAAGTTTACAAATTAATTTTTTTGTTATCGAGCAACAAAATTTTTCTATTTTATTTTTTTTTTTCAAAAAATTTTTTTAGACAAAATTAAAAAAAAAATCAAAGGCTTAAAAATAGTAAAAACAAACGAATTTAACATTTTCTTTTTCTTTTTAAGAGTATCTTTTTTTTTGGATTATAAGGTCAAATTTTAATTGTTTTAACGGCTGATTTTTAGAACTAAAAAGTTTTTAGTGCTATTTTAAATGGAATTTCCTATTTTTGAACAGGAGTCGGGTGCGGTACCTTTTTTGTTAACCTATGTAACATTTTAAAGAAAATTTATGTTTGTATGTATAAGTTTTAATAATTAGAAAAAAAAATTCCTTCAATCTGCCCTTTTTTAAAATTAGTAAATTTTTTTGCTAAATTTAGCAAATCGGTTTTCCAAAATTTGTAAAATGATTTCTGAGGTTAGCAAAATAAATTTGTAAATATTCTGTACACTCAAAAAAAAACCTGAACTGAAATGTAATCAAAAATTTCCTTCAAAATAGTTTTATAAATTGTCCTCAATTTAAGTAAAATATTATTAAAACTTAGAAAAATTTTCTAAAAAAGAATGAAAATTCCTAAATTTGAGGAAAAACAAAATATTTTATATACTCAAAAATAGTTCAAATTTTTCCTAAGTAATATTTCTTGATTTTAGGAAAAAACAAGTCAATTAAATAAAAATTAATTAATTAAAAAAAAAATATCTTAGTTTTTAAGAAATTTGCATACTCAAATGTAATAAAATTAAGTTTAGTTCAAAAAAAAAAAAAATATAAGTACATAATTTACTCCCATTTAGTTCAAAAAATGTGTCTAACCTAAATCGAGAGAGTACTTGAACTTAATGTGTGTTCATTTCTTGTTCGCGAGTAGTAAAATTAACTAAATTTTAGAAAGCCATTTCTCCAAACTCAGTTATTAAGTCTACCACTTTCTTATTTTGAAGAATTGTTTTCTAAAAATTAGTTCAGACAATTAAAAATAAAAAGTAATAAATTTGTTCCTATATAATAATAAAAATTTACTTGATTTTGGAAACTGATGAACTATTTCTAAGGAAAAGTTTTCATGCAACTTAGTTCAGATAAATGTTAAAAATTTTAATAAAATATTATTTTTTTCAAGTAAAAGTTTTCTAATTTTTAAAAATAATAAACTTAGGTATAGTATTTCTTTTTTTTTTTTTTGTTGGAAAACGTTTAAATTATTTTTAATATTCTTTTCCAAAAAAAAAAAAAAAAAAAACAATCAATTTAAAACAAACCAGTTAGTTTTCCTAATTTTCAAAAAAAAATATTATTAAATAAAAGAAATTAAAGTAACCATTTAAAAAAATTATCGTGCCTAGTTTAAATATTTGGTTCAAGATCGTGCGTGAGTCAAAGATACCTAACGTGCCCATCTCTAATCTTAATAGTCTTAATAATTTAACTTAAAGTAGCTTAAAATATATTTTAAAATTTTGTTAGCAAAGGGTAAAAAATTTCGAATTTGAGCTTTTATGTAATAAATTTGTTTGTTGACTACAATAGATAATATCGCAGGCACATTTTATACATTACGGCATAATGGCTTTCCCATAATTGCCATAGCGCTTATTAAACTTTATATTTATCGAACTATTTTTTTTTTTTCACTTTATAATAAAAAAGTTTAAATTTGTAAATGTCAAATAAAGTTTAAGCTAAAAATACCATAAAATAAACTTATGACTTTTCCATTTTCCAATAATAACAAGAAATAAAACTGTGATATTTTGTATTTTTGCAACAATTTCCATAAATTAGTTAATTTAAGAAGACAAAGAACCCCCAGCCATATATGCCGTGTGTCACTTTAGGCGTCCCTTTTTGTAGTTCCGTTAATTAACTACGAAAAGGATCTGACTTTGTCACAATTTATTACATTTCAGAATATCCTGCAATACATTTTTATATTTTTTTAAGCTTTTTGCTAATGAAATTTAATTTATATTTTAAATACATAAATTTTGTATAATTCAATTTAATTTTAAGAGAAAAATGTATAGCAAAAAGCTTGTTAAGAGCAGTGTCCTCACAAAGCGGATGTCCTCCGAAAGTGAGAAAATACTTACTCAATGAGTGTAAAGTACCTTTTCCATAGAAATAGGATAAGGATAATTTTCACTTAAAAGAAGTGATATTTAATTTGATGTTAGAAGATATTTTATAATTTTTGGGGAGTTAAATCCTAGTTTTAAGTAAAAAAAAATATCTAATGAACTTAAATAAAATAAAATTTTTCTTCCAACCAAGGCAACATTTTCTAACTAACAGTAAAATTTTAGATGATGTATGAACTAATTAAGAGGAAATTTTACTGTTTTGTAATAAAAATTTACTTCTCAGTAATAAAATTTGTCTATAGTTAAGAAATTTTGACGAAATTTTAAGTAAAATTTGTTTCTTAATTTTAAGGACAATTTTATTAAATAGTGATAAAAAGTTAATTTTTCTAAATTCTAGTTCATTTTTTTTTTGTGTGTAAAAATTCTGTAATTTTTAAAATGTAAATAGCAAAAAATTTACTAAATAATATTTTTTTGTACTAAAAATCAGTACAAAAATAGTAAATTCGTATTGAAAATCATTTACAAATTTTTCTACTAATTTTTTTTTCTGAGTGTATAACTGCATATTTTATGGGTTATTTAAATCCTGTTTTTTTTTCTGTTAAAATGTTCTGTGAATATGATCTGATGTAGTTGGCAAAGTTGACATTGCTAAAATCTAATTAATCACTTGAAATCCTGACAAATAACAAAGAAAATGTAAAAAAAAATGTTTTAATTATTTCCATAAATATTTTAGCCCATTTCAAATGGTCTAAAGGTGACCATAAAATTGTAAGATAAAGCATTAAATTATTCAACGAAAAATTTCCTTGTAAAAAATTTCAATATTTTACATTTATATTGTTATCTCATGGGACTCAAAGTAATAAATTACAATTCGATATTGTTTTTAAAGATTTTTTTTTTTTTTAATTCAGAGAATTTATTATCTGTACTTATAAAAAAGATTTGTTGTTTTGCCAGAAAAAAAGAAATTTCGGAAGATTTTAAATAAAATATTTTAGCAATTTATCCCACACTTTTATGGGTGATTTCAGCCTTTTTGAAAAAAGCAAAAGGATGATTAAAGTGAGGAAAATTAAAATTATCCAAAAAAAAAAGAAGATATGAAAGGTTAAAATTTGACTGTTGGAAATTAATTACAAACCCTGTTCTAGAATAGCTGCTGAGGTAACCAATTCTAAATAATTTCGATGGGTATATCTATATTATTTTATTAAAATACAAATAGTTTTTATTAAATTTACTTGCAAAATAACACTGATTTTTTTACGTATGAGTAATATGTTGTTAACAAAAATATTGCTCATACGCACCCATGTGCAATTCAATGTTATTTAAACCAATATGACACTTGCTAATTTCAGTACTAATAATCCTTATTAAAAGAGGGTTTAAACCAACTTATGTGAAATATCATAAGTATGAGGAGTTCCACCATATAGAAAAAATAATAATCTGTAAAATTAACTCATAAACGTTTTTTGGTTTTTACAACAAAAAAAAGTAAATTTTCTTTATAATTTTTTTTTTTTTTTTCATAATTCACTGGTCAACTCCTGTTAAGGGATGTTATTTAACATAGACACCTATAATAAAGTAGTTGACTATGATACCTTAAGTGTTATTTTTCTTTACTTTTTGTATTATGAAAAAAAAAGGTCTCAAGTTTGTATTACTCAACATAAGTTTACTAAGCTCAAAGGCTTCTTGTTTTTTTTTTGTTGTATTGTATTGTGAAACAAAAGAGTTAAGTGTCTGACTAAAAATACCCAAAAGATAAGTTTGTTTGTTATTAAAATGAAAATGAAATGAATTTATACAATATAACACAGCATATGGCATACAAAAGATTCTTGTTCATTACTTAAGAAGTGCAAATAATATTTATATTATACTGTCATATATTATGATAGACACAAATGGACAGTGTAATATTGTAAGTAGTAATAATAATAAATAATTTAAAAGGTATAACATGGTAATGATACACATGTACAAAATTTAATAAATCAAATAGATTTATTAGTTAGTTTACAAGAAAAGCCTACGAACACGTTTAAAGTGAATAAACTATAGGGTGGGGGCAAAAACCATCATCTGATTTCCCTTCGCTATAACTTTTTAAAGTGAAATCTTGTCTGGTTTATAACTGCTTACGTTTATTCACCCTCATAGATTTTGTTTAAATTAATTGTGGATAAATGTGGCCGACAATTGGCCGCTATCGACATTGATCAAAATTTGGCATTCCATTTTGCATAACTGCACTCATCAAAAAAAGTCTGTAATGGCAACTGAAAATTTTGCTGTTATTATGGGGAATTTTGTTAATTTCAGCCCAGCAGTATTTTTTACTTATCTTAGCAACACATGTCTGCTGACGTGTAGTACGAGGGCGGATCAGTAAGTCCGTGACTTTTCGAACTTCCCTCGTAGTTATATGAAATGCATTACTGCTCTCATCAAGTACCACCTGTTAGTAGACTACTGTCAAATTTTAAGCAAGTACCGTCATTTACTTTGCGTTTAACAGCTGTTCCAAACATACAACCTCGTGGATTTTTTTGTTTTTTTTTTTTTTGAAATGGAAAAAAGTAAATTTCGAGAGCTCATAACATTATTTTTGCGAAAAAAAAACCTTCAATAAATTCTATGGGGACTCAGTTTCAATGGTAAAATAGTGGTTTACTGACACGATATGGTATTGGCCGATCGAAAAGTAAATGTGCATGAAATTGTTGATGCCATAGGCATTTCATATGGCAGTGTAAATGATCAGTTGGATTTAAGAAAGCTGTCTGTAAGATGGGTGCCGCGTTTGCTCACAATCGACCACAACCGCATGTGCAGTTTCCATGGCAAACATTAATGAATTAGGCTACGAATTGCTCCCTCATCCGCCCTATTTTCTGAAATTAGACCCGAGTTACTATTTCCTATTTCCAAACCAAAAGAAATGGCTCGGTGGACATAGATTTAGCTCCAACAATGAAATTATTGATGAAACAAATACCTATTTCATGGACCTCGGAAAATACTACTTTTTAGAAGGGAGTTAAAAATTGTAATTGTAAGTGTATTGAGCTAAAAGGAGATTATGTTGAAAAATAATTTTTTTTTTGCACAAAAAAACTGTGTTTCATTCAAAAAGTCACGGACTTATTGATCCGCCTTCGTACAATGAAATTTGTAGAAAAAATTAGCTTTCGCTACTAAATTTTATTAAACTTTTTGTAAAGTAGAATATAAAATCTGTTTGCTAAAATCAGCAAAAAATATTACTAAATATGAGTACAAAATATCTGTTTAGATTAATAGTTTTCAACCCGGTGTCGCCGATTAAAAAAAGTAAACTTTATTTTATTGTGTTACAAATTTTCAAATTTTATTATTTTATTTTTCTATTTTGATTAAAACTACAGTTCAAACCGGTATTGACAATTACAATAATTGAACTGACTAACAATGCATACATTTCTTTTGACAATTTATTTATTTTATAAACAAGATGTACCAAAAAGAAACTTATGTTGAATGTTAATAATTATTCTTAGGCAGTAACGACGATAAGATGTAGCTAATTTGTTGACTTAACAAAAATATCGATGCCTAGTTTGACAATGCTCTACACATTAATGTAGAGTGTCCACTAACGGCTGTTATGTTTTTTGTTGGTTGAAATGAAGAGACAAATTAGTTAAATTTAAATGAGAGTTTTGTGTGCAATATAAAAAATAAACAATTAGCAGAAATAAAGTAAATACAAATTTTTGTGAAACCGTAAACTGGTTAATATTCTTATTTTACCTATTTTTTAAAAAATATTTTAGCCAAATTAAAAATCTTATCAATTTGTTTTAATTTGGTATTTTCTGTTTTAAAAAATATTTTAGTAATTTTTTTTTTTTTTTACTTTTAAGGTCAAATTTTAATTATTTTTAGGGCTGATTTTTAGAACTAAAAAACTTTTCAGTACTATTTTAAGTGCATGCCCTAATTTAAACATAATTTGTAATCTATGTAACATTTAAAGGCAATTTAAGTTTATAGGTATAAGTTTTAATTATTAGAAATAAAATTTCCTTCAATATTCACTTTTTTTAAAATTGGTACATTTTTTTTTTTGCTAATTTCAGCAAATCTGTTTTAAAAAATTTGTAAAAATGATTTCTGAAATAAGCAACAAAAATTTGTAAATATTAAAAATTCTGTTATTTATAAAATGTAAATAATAAAAAGATTTGCTAAATAATGATTTTTTTATACCCTTCACCACAGGTGGAAGGGTATTATATAAGTTTGTCATTCCGTTTGTAATTTCTACAATATTGATCTTAGACCCTATAAAGTATATATATTCTGGGTCTTTATGAAGAGCAAAGTTGATTTAACAATGTCCGTCTGTGTATTGAAATGGGTTTTCCGAAGAACACAGACATGATGAGGACTTGATTGTTTTTTATTTCTGTTGCATGTGATCCATTTCTGTTTGCTATTAAAAATCAGACAGATCGGTTAATAAATGGCTGAGATATTAGCAAAAAACCAGGACCACCTCTAATTTTTCCAGTAAAATCCCTTTGTTTTTAGTATGTATGTAGAATTTTACGCATAACACATCCATGTGTTAAAATTCTTTTCTTTCATCTCCACCTTTTATACACAAACAACACACATACAAAGATTTGGCATTTAAATAAAAACTAAACAAATCCCTAATCAACGAAGACTTTTATATATGTACCTCTATTGACGATGATTTTGTGTGAGCTTCAATAGCTCAGTTGTCTAGACGCTATGTCACAAATACTTTTTTTCTCCAAGGCCGCGGGTTCGAGGTTCGAATCTCGGTCAGGTCAATTTACTTTTTTTTTGTACATTTTTTTATTATTTTCTTAAGACTTTTTTTTTTTTGTTTATTTTTGGTTTTTTTTAACATTTAATAATTAATTTATTTAAAATTTTATATTAATAATTAAATAATCCATAAATAGGCTAAAAACAAACTCTGATACAAACAAAATACAAACGGTTTTATTTCTATTTTTTGCTCCAATTTAAAAGAATTTATAAAAAGATAGGCGTCCCTTTTTGTAGTTCCGTTAATTAACTACGAAAAGGATCTGACTTTGTCACAATTTATTACATTTCAGAATATCCTGCAATACATTTTTATATTTTTTTAAGCTTTTTGCTAATGAAATTTAATTTATATTTTAAATACATAAATTTAGTATAATTCAATTTAATTTTAAGAGGAAAATGAATAGCAAAAAGCTTGTTAAGAGCAGTGTCCTCACAAAGCGGATGTCCTCCGAAAGTGAGAAAATACTTACTCAATGAGTGTAAAGTACCTTTTCCATAGAAATAGGATAAGGATAATTTTCACTTAAAAGAAGTGCTATTTAATTTGATGTTAGAAGATATTTTCTAATTTTTGGGGAGTTAAATCCTAGTTTTAAGTAAAAAAAAAAAATATCTAATGAACTTAAATAAAATAAAATTTTTCTTCCAACCAAGGCAACATTTTCTAACTAACAGTAAAATTTTAGATGATGTATGAACTAATTAAGAGGAAATTTTACTGTTTTGTAATAAAAATTTACTTCTCAGTAATAAAATTTGTATATAGTTAAGAAATTTTGACGAAATTTTAAGTAAAATTTGTTTCTTAATTTTAAGGACAATTTTATTAAATAGTGATAAAAAGTTAATTTTTCTAAATTCTAGTTCATTTTTTTTTTGTGTGTAAAAATTCTGTAATTTTTAAAATGTAAATAGCAAAAAATTTACTAAATAATATTTTTTTTGTACTAAAAATCAGTACAAAAATAGTAAATTCGTATTGAAAATCATTTACAAATTTTTCTACTAATTTTTTTTTCTGAGTGTATAACTGCATATTTTATGGGTTATTTAAATCCTGTTTTTTTTTCTGTTAAAATGTTCTGTGAATATGATCTGATGTAGTTGGCAAAGTTGACATTGCTAAAATCTAATTAATCACTTGAAATCCTGACAAATAACAAAGAAAATGTAAAAAAAAATGTTTTAATTATTTCCATAAATATTTTAGCCCATTTCAAATGGTCTAAAGGTGACCATAAAATTGTAAGATAAAGCATTAAATTATTCAACGAAAAATTTCCTTGTAAAAAATTTCAATATTTTACATTTATATTGTTATCTCATGGGACTCAAAGTAATAAATTACAATTCGATATTGTTTTTAAAGATTTTTTTTTTTTTTTAATTCAGAGAATTTATTATCTGTACTTATAAAAAAGATTTGTTGTTTTGCCAGAAAAAAAGAAATTTCGGAAGATTTTAAATAAAATATTTTAGCAATTTATCCCACACTTTTATGGGTGATTTCAGCCTTTTTGAAAAAAGCAAAAGGATGATTAAAGTGAGGAAAATTAAAATTATCCAAAAAAAAAAGAAGATATGAAAGGTTAAAATTTGACTGTTGGAAATTAATTACAAACCCTGTTCTAGAATAGCTGCTGAGGTAACCAATTCTAAATAATTTCGATGGGTATATCTATATTATTTTATTAAAATACAAATAGTTTTTATTAAATTTACTTGCAAAATAACACTGATTTTTTTACGTATGAGTAATATGTTGTTAACAAAAATATTGCTCATACGCACCCATGTGCAATTCAATGTTATTTAAACCAATATGACACTTGCTAATTTCAGTACTAATAATCCTTATTAAAAGAGGGTTTAAACCAACTTATGTGAAATATCATAAGTATGAGGAGTTCCACCATATAGAAAAAATAATAATCTGTAAAATTAACTCATAAACGTTTTTTGGTTTTTACAACAAAAAAAAGTAAATTTTCTTTATAATTTTTTTTTTTTTTTTCATAATTCACTGGTCAACTCCTGTTAAGGGATGTTATTTAACATAGACACCTATAATAAAGTAGTTGACTATGATACCTTAAGTGTTATTTTTCTTTACTTTTTGTATTATGAAAAAAAAAGGTCTCAAGTTTGTATTACTCAACATAAGTTTACTAAGCTCAAAGGCTTCTTGTTTTTTTTTTGTTGTATTGTATTGTGAAACAAAAGAGTTAAGTGTCTGACTAAAAATACCCAAAAGATAAGTTTGTTTGTTATTAAAATGAAAATGAAATGAATTTATACAATATAACACAGCATATGGCATACAAAAGATTCTTGTTCATTACTTAAGAAGTGCAAATAATATTTATATTATACTGTCATATATTATGATAGACACAAATGGACAGTGTAATATTGTAAGTAGTAATAATAATAAATAATTTAAAAGGTATAACATGGTAATGATACACATGTACAAAATTTAATAAATCAAATAGATTTATTAGTTAGTTTACAAGAAAAGCCTACGAACACGTTTAAAGTGAATAAACTATAGGGTGGGGGCAAAAACCATCATCTGATTTCCCTTCGCTATAACTTTTTAAAGTGAAATCTTGTCTGGTTTATAACTGCTTACGTTTATTCACCCTCATAGATTTTGTTTAAATTAATTGTGGATAAATGTGGCCGACAATTGGCCGCTATCGACATTGATCAAAATTTGGCATTCCATTTTGCATAACTGCACTCATCAAAAAAAGTCTGTAATGGCAACTGAAAATTTTGCTGTTATTATGGGGAATTTTGTTAATTTCAGCCCAGCAGTATTTTTTACTTATCTTAGCAACACATGTCTGCTGACGTGTAGTACGAGGGCGGATCAGTAAGTCCGTGACTTTTCGAACTTCCCTCGTAGTTATATGAAATGCATTACTGCTCTCATCAAGTACCACCTGTTAGTAGACTACTGTCAAATTTTAAGCAAGTACCGTCATTTACTTTGCGTTTAACAGCTGTTCCAAACATACAACCTCGTGGATTTTTTTGTTTTTTTTTTTTTTGAAATGGAAAAAAGTAAATTTCGAGAGCTCATAACATTATTTTTGCGAAAAAAAAACCTTCAATAAATTCTATGGGGACTCAGTTTCAATGGTAAAATAGTGGTTTACTGACACGATATGGTATTGGCCGATCGAAAAGTAAATGTGCATGAAATTGTTGATGCCATAGGCATTTCATATGGCAGTGTAAATGATCAGTTGGATTTAAGAAAGCTGTCTGTAAGATGGGTGCCGCGTTTGCTCACAATCGACCACAACCGCATGTGCAGTTTCCATGGCAAACATTAATGAATTAGGCTACGAATTGCTCCCTCATCCGCCCTATTTTCTGAAATTAGACCCGAGTTACTATTTCCTATTTCCAAACCAAAAGAAATGGCTCGGTGGACATAGATTTAGCTCCAACAATGAAATTATTGATGAAACAAATACCTATTTCATGGACCTCGGAAAATACTACTTTTTAGAAGGGAGTTAAAAATTGTAATTGTAAGTGTATTGAGCTAAAAGGAGATTATGTTGAAAAATAATTTTTTTTTTTGCACAAAAAAACTGTGTTTCATTCAAAAAGTCACGGACTTATTGATCCGCCTTCGTACAATGAAATTTGTAGAAAAAATTAGCTTTCGCTACTAAATTTTATTAAACTTTTTGTAAAGTAGAATATAAAATCTGTTTGCTAAAATCAGCAAAAAATATTACTAAATATGAGTACAAAATATCTGTTTAGATTAATAGTTTTCAACCCGGTGTCGCCGATTAAAAAAAGTAAACTTTATTTTATTGTGTTACAAATTTTCAAATTTTATTATTTTATTTTTCTATTTTGATTAAAACTACAGTTCAAACCGGTATTGACAATTACAATAATTGAACTGACTAACAATGCATACATTTCTTTTGACAATTTATTTATTTTATAAACAAGATGTACCAAAAAGAAACTTATGTTGAATGTTAATAATTATTCTTAGGCAGTAACGACGATAAGATGTAGCTAATTTGTTGACTTAACAAAAATATCGATGCCTAGTTTGACAATGCTCTACACATTAATGTAGAGTGTCCACTAACGGCTGTTATGTTTTTTGTTGGTTGAAATGAAGAGACAAATTAGTTAAATTTAAATGAGAGTTTTGTGTGCAATATAAAAAATAAACAATTAGCAGAAATAAAGTAAATACAAATTTTTGTGAAACCGTAAACTGGTTAATATTCTTATTTTACCTATTTTTTAAAAAATATTTTAGCCAAATTAAAAATCTTATCAATTTGTTTTAATTTGGTATTTTCTGTTTTAAAAAATATTTTAGTAATTTTTTTTTTTTTTACTTTTAAGGTCAAATTTTAATTATTTTTAGGGCTGATTTTTAGAACTAAAAAACTTTTCAGTACTATTTTAAGTGCATGCCCTAATTTAAACATAATTTGTAATCTATGTAACATTTAAAGGCAATTTAAGTTTATAGGTATAAGTTTTAATTATTAGAAATAAAATTTCCTTCAATATTCACTTTTTTTAAAATTGGTACATTTTTTTTTTTTGCTAATTTCAGCAAATCTGTTTTAAAAAATTTGTAAAAATGATTTCTGAAATAAGCAACAAAAATTTGTAAATATTAAAAATTCTGTTATTTATAAAATGTAAATAATAAAAAGATTTGCTAAATAATGATTTTTTTATACCCTTCACCACAGGTGGAAGGGTATTATATAAGTTTGTCATTCCGTTTGTAATTTCTACAATATTGATCTTAGACCCTATAAAGTATATATATTCTGGGTCTTTATGAAGAGCAAAGTTGATTTAACAATGTCCGTCTGTGTATTGAAATGGGTTTTCCGAAGAACACAGACATGATGAGGACTTGATTGTTTTTTATTTCTGTTGCATGTGATCCATTTCTGTTTGCTATTAAAAATCAGACAGATCGGTTAATAAATGGCTGAGATATTAGCAAAAAACCAGGACCACCTCTAATTTTTCCAGTAAAATCCCTTTGTTTTTAGTATGTATGTAGAATTTTACGCATAACACATCCATGTGTTAAAATTCTTTTCTTTCATCTCCACCTTTTATACACAAACAACACACATACAAAGATTTGGCATTTAAATAAAAACTAAACAAATCCCTAATCAACGAAGACTTTTATATATGTACCTCTATTGACGATGATTTTGTGTGAGCTTCAATAGCTCAGTTGTCTAGACGCTATGTCACAAATACTTTTTTTCTCCAAGGCCGCGGGTTCGAGGTTCGAATCTCGGTCAGGTCAATTTACTTTTTTTTTGTACATTTTTTTATTATTTTCTTAAGACTTTTTTTTTTTGTTTATTTTTGGTTTTTTTTTAACATTTAATAATTAATTTATTTAAAATTTTATATTAATAATTAAATAATCCATAAATAGGCTAAAAACAAACTCTGATACAAACAAAATACAAACGGTTTTATTTCTATTTTTTGCTCCAATTTAAAAGAATTTATAAAAAGATAGGCGTCCCTTTTTGTAGTTCCGTTAATTAACTACGAAAAGGATCTGACTTTGTCACAATTTATTACATTTCAGAATATCCTGCAATACATTTTTATATTTTTTTAAGCTTTTTGCTAATGAAATTTAATTTATATTTTAAATACATAAATTTAGTATAATTCAATTTAATTTTAAGAGGAAAATGAATAGCAAAAAGCTTGTTAAGAGCAGTGTCCTCACAAAGCGGATGTCCTCCGAAAGTGAGAAAATACTTACTCAATGAGTGTAAAGTACCTTTTCCATAGAAATAGGATAAGGATAATTTTCACTTAAAAGAAGTGCTATTTAATTTGATGTTAGAAGATATTTTCTAATTTTTGGGGAGTTAAATCCTAGTTTTAAGTAAAAAAAAAAAATATCTAATGAACTTAAATAAAATAAAATTTTTCTTCCAACCAAGGCAACATTTTCTAACTAACAGTAAAATTTTAGATGATGTATGAACTAATTAAGAGGAAATTTTACTGTTTTGTAATAAAAATTTACTTCTCAGTAATAAAATTTGTCTATAGTTAAGAAATTTTGACGAAATTTTAAGTAAAATTTGTTTCTTAATTTTAAGGACAATTTTATTAAATAGTGATAAAAAGTTAATTTTTCTAAATTCTAGTTCATTTTTTTTTTGTGTGTAAAAATTCTGTTATTTTTAAAATGTAAATAGCAAAAAAATTTACTAAATAATATTTTTTTGTACTAAAAATCAGTACAAAAATAGTAAATTCGTATTGAAAATCATTTACAAATTTTTCTACTAATTTTTTTTTCTGAGTGTATAACTGCATATTTTATGGGTTATTTAAATCCTGTTTTTTTTCTGTTAAAATGTTCTGTGAATATGATCTGATGTAGTTGTCAAAGTTGACATTGCTAAAATCTAATTAATCACTTGAAATCCTGACAAATAACAAAGAAAATGTAAAAAAAATGTTTTAATTATTTCCATAAATATTTTAGCCCATTTCAAATGGTCTAAATGTGACCATAAAATTGTAAGATAAAGTATTAAATTATTCAACGAAAAATTTCCTTGTAAAAAATTTCAATATTTTACATTTATATTGTTATCTCATGGGACTCAAAGTATTTTTGGTTTTTTTTTAACATTTAATAATTAATTTATTTAAAATTTTATATTAATAATTAAATAATCCATAAATAGGCTAAAAACATCAAAATTTTTATAAAAACCCTCTGATACAAACAAAATACAAACGGTTTAATTTCTATTTTTTGCTCCAATTTAAAAGAATTTATAAAAAGATTTTTAAACCATTATTAAGAAAATTTCCCTTTGAGTGCAACTATTTTAGGTCATAACTTATAATAATTTATAAAAAAAATGTATAAACTATTTTCCTTCAAATTTTTAAAATTAAGCTAAAGAAATTAAAAATATTGTTTAATAAAAAAGCGAAATAAAATCCCAAATGCAAATTTGCCAGCTAAATCAAACGTTTTTATAGAAATAAAACACATGCAGTTCTAGTGATTTCTTTTAACGATTTGTTGAAATTCTTTTCTTTCACAACAACATACACTATTCTAGAGCTGTATTACGACCTATGGATACGTCTTATATAGCAAAAGATCGAAAATCTTTAGTATAACATATTTGCTGAAAAACTCGGAAATATCGGTTCAGATACAAAAAACTTATGCCCAAAACATAAATTTTTTTTAAATACCTATCTTCTGGAACCATAAATCTTCCCGAGTCCAAGTTTTATCACCAAACTAAATGGTTAATTTCCTCTTAAAGGCGTCCGTATATAAATCTGTACATTCCATATATGTCCATATATAAACTTCAGTTTTTCCCAACCATGGTAAAGGTATATAAGATTCGGCATAGCCGAATTTAGCCGCTCTTACTTGTTTTTTACTAAAAATCAGTACAAAAATAGTAATGTGGGATTGAAAACCGTTTACAAATTTGTCTACTAATTTTTTTTTTCTGAGTGAGGCACATCATTTCTGATGTCATGTTGTGAATTTCGGTTCGAATGTTGTTTTTTAACTCCTTCAAAATTCGGGGCTTGTGCGCATACATCAACGACTTGAAATATCCCAAGGGGAAGAAGTTAGAGACAGTCAAATCAAGAGATGCGGTAAAAAAAAAATGGAAAAAGCAGTTTAAAGTTCAAAACTCTAAAAAAAGAAAATTGGAAAATCAAAAAAAAAAAAAATATATTGATGAGAAAAAAACACAAAAAAAAAACCCAAATTTGTCTTCTATAACAAATAATAAATTTCACAAATTTATACTTTATGAATGTCAAAACCAAACTGATATGCGATGACAATTACAAAACAGGCAGCACTTTTCAACAGGATGATACTTATTGGCCCCACCTTGCATTAATTTTTCAACTGTTAAAGATGTTTCCATATAGTACTTGTGTTTTTTGTGTAAAATAGTTTGTTAAATAAAATAATAGAAAATACCATTTAAAATAATTGATTGTTCATTAAAAAACTGTTCTACTCGCTTTTGATTTAAATCAAATGGTTTTTCTTATTTATTTGTATATGCTGTTTAAGCCACTGAGAAAAAAAAATCATATGATTAATCAGTTAAAAATAAATGTTAATATTTTATTTACCAATTTTATAAAAAAATAACTGATTTATTAATTTATATAAAATTGTTTAAGATTTTTGTATTTTTGTGTTTTTTAATCTGCAAAATGTAGGCTTATTTAGTCTAGAGACAAATTTTGTGTGAGTGACCATATGTGTGTGTATTTATGAAGTTCTTGTATTTTAATTTAAAATACACTGTAGAATCAAATCAGCATCATGTTACTGAACGCGTAATTGGAATTAGTGTGAATCATCTGTCGTTTATGTTTTATGCAAATGTAATCACTTAACAGTGTTCAGTAACATGATGCTGATTTTATTCTACAGTGAATTTTGTTGAATTATTAAAAGTGAACAAGAATTTTTGTGTATGATTAAATCAAGAAAAAAGTTGATTTTGCAGTTCTCTGGTATGCCTATAGACACTTTTTGTGTGAATGCGTTTGTGTATGTGGGTGTGTGTGTGTGATTATGAAGATCTTGTAATTTGAATTGAAACCATTTTGTATATAAACAAACAATTTAAATAAAAAACAAATTGGAATTTTTTAAATATTTTTTTTTTTTGAAACAGATAGCAAACAAATTTTAAATTTGAAATAACCCAGCAAAAAAAAAGTAGCAAAAGAAGAAAAAAAGAAGCAGTGATTTTGATTCCGGTGTTGTGAAAATTTAGATCGGAACCAATGATTTTTAGATAGGGGTGTGATAGGGTAGAAGTTCTCTTTTATGATCCTTTTTCATTGCATCTAAAGCCCTTCTTATGATTTAGTGAAAAATTAAACCTTTTGTTCTTCCCAAATAAATTTTGAATTTGTAATTTAGATTTCTACATGACATCAGTAATCGAGCCTTAGCCTCAGTTTCACAATCTCGCGTTAGATTCTACCTGGGAATTTAACTGACACAAAGTTTGAGTTTTACTGTTCGTTAAATTTTGGCGGGAAATTCAGCAATCGGGCCTTATTTATCTCTATTCGAAATGCTTGCAACTTTTACTACAATAAATTTTTTACTTTTTGTAGTGTCATAGATTTAAAAAGTGTTTAATTGCATTAAAAATCACATTTTTATAAGTTGTGAAAAAGAACTTTCTTAGAAGAGAAAAATCACAACTAAACGATACTTTAGAATCAATAAAAAATTAATTCCTTAAGAATCACTTTCATTTATTTTTGCTGGGAACTGTTACGGACACAAATAAACCAAAA
The DNA here is from genome assembly GCA_949748255.1 of Eustalomyia histrio. Lineage (NCBI taxonomy): Eukaryota > Metazoa > Arthropoda > Insecta > Diptera > Anthomyiidae > Eustalomyia > Eustalomyia histrio. Next base: position 139,986,833 of record OX456524.1, on the reverse strand, counting down.
ATTTCCGTTTTGTGGGTAAATTTTTATTAAATTTTAAACAAATGAAAAAAATAAATCATTTTGAACAAGTTAAAGTTAAAATAAATATTTTTTTACAAAATAAATACATGTTACTACATTTTTAACTGATTTTGTTTTAAACTATAAACAGTAAACTACGCTGTGTTATGAGTGTAGCGACTAGAATTAGATTTACTAGGAAATTTGTACCAAATCTCATATATGACTAAATATATTTTCTTATATACTTTTGATTTTAAATTTCTTACTTCTCAGTTGAAAATGGAAATATATATGGCATTGTATATGAGCATGTATGATCATATACAGTCTTATATATGATCATATACGTTCATGCATAGTTCAAACAAATGATCATATATAAACTCATATATTGCCATACATCTTTGGATTCCAAATTTGAGAATTTATGTCAGTATTTTGTCATTTATGATTATAAATAAATTATATGTAAGCACATATAATCTTATATGACCATATAAGGCGATATATTCTTAAATTTTTGATCCAAAGATATATGTTAGTATATGAGATTATGTATGATTAAATATTTAAACTCTGCCTGGGCGTATATGATCATTTTTAAATTTTAAATAAAACACAGATATTTAAAAAAAAATCGTGAAACTTTATTATATCGTAAAGTAGACAGAATGAGGTTATGTATGGAACAATATATCGTGCAGATGGCCGCCGCGGCTTTGCTGGCATGCACGCGATCTTTTAATGAAATTTTCAATGACCGTTTTGCATGAATGCTGCGGTATTTCATTAATGCAGCGTCCAATTTCCTCTTTTAAGGCTTGAGTCGTCGTCGGCTTATTCGCGTAAACCATCGACTTCAAAAAACCCCAAAGAAAAAAATCTAATGGTGTTAAATCGCACGATCTAGGCGGCCAATTCTGATCTCCAAAACGCGAAATAACACGACCGGGAAATGACTGATGCAGCAATTGAATTGTTTCTCTGGCTGTATGACATGTGGCGCCGTCTTGTTGGAACCACATGCCCTCCACATTCATTTCTTCAATTCTAGGCAAGAAAAAACTGGTTATCATTTCACGATACCGAACACCATTGACTGTTTGCGCTTGACCTGCCTCATTTTCATAAAAAATGATTCCTCCAGCCCAAAAACCACACCACACAGTGACACGTTGAGGATGCATTTGCTTCTCGTGAATCACTCGAGGATTTTCCTCACCCCAAATGCGACAATTCTGCCTATTGACGAGGCCATCAAGGTGAAAATGGGCCTCGTCACTGAAGATGATTTTATCGGCAAAATCAGCATTTTCATGTTGTCTCTCCAATACCCAATTAACGAACTCCCTTCGCTGTCCATGGTCAGCTGGCTTCAGTTCCTGAGTAAATTGAACTTTGTATGCATGAAGATGCAAATCTTTCGTCAAAATTCGCTGCAAAGTGGATTTGGAGACACCAATTTGCTGAGCTCGGTGTCGAATTGAGGTGGATGGAGTTTGAGCGACATCATCACGTACAGCTGCGACATTTTCGGTCGATCGACCTGGTCGATGGCGCGTTGTTGTCTTTACATCACTAACAGACCCAGTTTCGGCAAATTTATCCATTAATCTCTTTACAGTTGACTCTTTTGGAGCATTATTGTGACCCCAAATTGATCGCAATTTGCGAACTGTAGCCGCAAAACTTTCACCATTTTGGTAAAACAATTTCACAATAAGAATGCGTTGTTAATTCGTGTAGCGCTCCATTTTTACTAACCTCATACCTTCTACTAGCAAGCAATAACAATTGTTCAAATGTCAAGCAATGACACTTCGAATGTTGCCAGATTTTAAAATTGCGTTCTTCTTGGGACACCCTTTATATGCCCATATATGACCGATTTTTAGAAGGCCCTTAATACTAACCATAAAACTGGGAACTAAAACTTGTTTAACACTAGAGTACTAATGTTCATCAATTCGACGAGCACCGCTGTCGTATTTTGCTATGGATATGAAGTATAATTAGTACTTTAGGGTTAATACATTTTATTTTAAAACTGCCATTGTTTTAAGGTAATTGGGATAACAAATATTTATTTAATTATCTTTGTTTGTCTACAATTTAATATATATATATATATATTGCTTTAAAATTCTAAAACCACAAGTATGTCACTCGTTAAACAAAGAAACAAAACCACCAATATTAACAACATAAAGTTTCAGCATCATCATTATCAACAACAACAACAACATTATACACACAAAAAAAAACACAACAATAGGACCAGTAACACTAAAAGCATCAGCATCAGTAGCATTAACTCTGATAAAACTATAAACAACTATGAACAGCAACAACAGACCCAACAACAACAACAACACCATCAAAATGTTTATTTTACCATTAACAAAATATCAATGTTTATACAATGGCTTTTCCACAAAATACAAATTTAAACAATAACACACACTCATATACATATACATGCAACTCAGCAAGGCCATAAACACGCAAACACTCACATACACACACATTCATACTACACCCACAAGCCCATGCACATGCACATTGTTAACGAAGAAAATATGCAAATACTTGTATAAACACATTTATACATTCTACTACATACATACACCAAAAGAGATATGGACTGATTGTGTGTGCGTGCGTGCGTGAGTGCATTTAACTTTGTTAAAATGCAGACATTCCATCACATACACTTATACATGCAAACAAAATATATATTTTTGGTGTGCGTTTAACTCACACATACATATACATAAAGGGTGGTTACATTTTAAGGGCCGATGTTGAATGTGAATCACAACTAAAAACGGCAAGTTTTTTTTCTGCATTTCATTTGACATTTCTCAATTTCAGACTAACTCAATTTGAACCATGGAAAGATACACAATCTGGCAACGCGTTAAAGTTATTCAGGCTTATTATGAAAATGGGCGTTCAAATCAAAATGCACTGTGTGATTTTTTTGGTCAGCATAATCGACCAAATGTGTCCACAATCGGGATAATTGTGCACATATTTCTGCAAATCGGGTCTGTAGGAAATGAGAAAACACCTGTGCATGCTCGCCAAGTTCACTCTGTCGAAAATATTGCTGTTGTTCGCGATAGTGTGGCAGAATAGCCGTCAACATCGACTCGACGTCGGTGTTCGCTATCCCGAGATCATAACGGAATTCTTGAAGCCAGAAATTGAGGATATGGATGTGCACGATATGTGGTTTCAACAGGACGGTGCCACTTGCCTCACAGCTAACGAAACAATGGCTCTTTTGCGCGACAAATTCAATGGCCGTGTTATCTCACGTGATGGCGATGTCAATTGGCCGCCAAGATCATGTGATTTGACACCGTTGGACTTATTTCTTTGGGGTTATTTGAAATAAAAGGTGTACGTCGATAAGCCAGCAACAAATCAAGAGCTAAAGGATGAGATAATTTGGCACATTAACGGCATAGAACCTAAATTATGTCTCAGCGTCATCGAAAATTTGGACCATCGGATGGAGGTTTGCCGCCGAGGTCGCGGCGGCCATTTGGCCGATATTTTGTTCCATACATAATTGAACCATACCATATTATCATAATAAAAAGAAATGACAATAATTTCCTAAATTATTTTGTGTTTTATTTAAAATCAACATCGGTCCCTTAAAATTTAACCACCCTTTACATTTAAAATCTGCATTCATTGATGCACATATAGAAATACACACCAAGTCAACAGCATTTTTTTTTTATTTTTTATTTTTTATTTTTTTGCATTACACTACAAATTAATGTTTAAAACAGTGGGTGTCCTGCCTTGTTAACAGTGTAAAGCATATTGAATCAATGATAATTCACTCTAGGTCAGGGTTATAGATTGGTGTGAGGTAGGGCATCCGCCCCTCCCCCCCCCCCCTCTACTAACACATCGATTTGAATGAAACTCGGATGTGTTTTAAAAAAATTTAATTCAAAGTTCCATCTCCGATAATAATTCTCCATCACGTACTTAAGTTTCATTTACATTGAAGTATAATCCTTGGGGTGGGGGGATTTCTCTTGTAAGTTGTCACAATGGCCGTAAACTAGTGTATTTATTAAAAAATATATTTTTTTTTTTGTTTAATTTGTCAACAAATCAATTGTACTACCAGTATTCTTATGATTTTTTATTTAATTTATTAATTGTCCAAGGTCTCAAAATATTAGGTCATTTACGAATAATTAAACATTTTGTTCATGTACTTTTCAAAAAACAGGGTATGTTCGTAAATGCAGAAAACTTGCGCATCACTGCAGCAGTTATGGCAATTTATGTTGCTGATGCGTGATCATCTTTTGCAGATGCTTTGCTTCTGCTCAACAACTGCACAGTTACTTTTTAAAACGTTTTGCAAAAGATAAAAATAAAATGTTCACCACAATAAAATTAACAAATATTATTGAAAATCTTGTTGGTAAAATGAAAACTTTTTGTTAACTTATAATAAAAAAAAGAATTAATAGAAAGATGAAACGACTTTTGATTATTAAAAATCAATTAAAATGAAAATGAAGACTGATTTCGCAATATTGCATCAGAAACTTTAATGATGCCATAGTTGCAAAAATTTGCGGTAGCACTGTCAATTGTTTGCATAAAAAAACGTTTGACGTAAATCAGTGCTGTCTAATGATGCTTTTTTGAACGTTTTACTTTTATTATGCTGCATTGATGCGCAACTACTGCATTTACGAACGTACCCACAATTTTTTTGACTTTCTTTCATTTTTTACATTTTCGGTTAGTAAGAAAATACTTGTCCTAATAAAATTCTTTAAACTCTCTTGGCATAGAGGAAGAATAGTATAGAGATTGCAACGCCGGCAGCGTCCAAATAAAATTTTATACAAAATACAAACGTTCGGAAGCTGAGAGAAAACAGGGGAACTTAAAGCAACTTTTCCAGATTTTTGCAAAAATTTGAGAAAATTTCCGTTGTTGTTGGAAAATCTGCTTAAAACTAATTAGATTTGCAAATAAAATCAATTGGAATCTCAAAAATACCAATTTGAAAATTTGCTCATATAAAACCAAGAGAACGTTTTTTACTACGTTAGCGACATGGTCATGGTGTGCATTTGTCAACAGTTTGGTCAACACTGCGTATGAGTTATTAAAAATAACTCATACGCCACCCTACACGAGAATTTTGTTTAACGTCTAGTGCTGTTTATTCTGATTGCTATGAAATTTTTTACCATTGAAAACTAAAATGCTGATTTACCTCTGAATTCAGCCCGTCCTATACAAAACATGTGAAATGTCCATAAAAAATATTCAATTAAAAAAAAAATAAATAAAAATTCAGTTCTATTCAAATATGAACCTATCAGTGAAACAAAGTGGAAACTGTAGATTTAATCGACATTTCAGATAATTATTTTGAGGATATTTTTTTTATAAATTAATAAAAAAATTCAAAGGCTTATTTTATTTGGAAAATAATTTTTAATAAATTTTTGGGATTTTAAGGTCAAATTTAAATTGTTTTTTAGAACTAAAAATGTTTTTAGTGCTACTTTAAGTGGTCGACCTATTTTTGGACATAAGTCGCTTGTGATAAGTACCTTCACTTTCGATCCCATTTTTTAACCTAGGTAACATTTTAAGGCAATTTAAATTTGTATATATAAGTTGTAATTATTACAAATAACATATCCTTCAATATATACTTTTTTAAAATTAGTAAACTTTTTAGCTAATTTTAGCAAATTGGTTTTCGAATATTTGTTAAATGGTTTCTGAAGTAAGCAACAAAAATTTTTATAAATTCTGTAATTTGTAAAATGTAAATAGCAAAAAAATTTACAAAAATTATATTTTTTTTAATAAAAATCAGTAAAGTGGAATTGAAACCCGTTTAGAAAATTTTCTACTTTTAACCTTTTTTTCTGAGTTTAATGATTCATCTTTTAAATTTTTAAAATAACTGAAAATATCATTTAAAAGAAATGATATATTATTTAAAAACCGGTCTACCTAATTTTCATTTAACTTAAATGCCATTTGTTATTTATTTTTAAATGTTGATTAATTAACTGACACATCCGTAAGAAACAAATGATATAATCAGTTAAAATAAATATCAAAATTTTAAATACCAATCCTTAAAAAATAAATTTTTTTTCACTTATTTGAAATTATTTCCGTTTTTGTATTTTTTGTTAATATACTCGTACAATACAAAATGTATGTATGCATATGAAGCTATGGCAACATTCAAAGTGTCATTGTTTGACATTTGAACAATTGTTATTGTTTGCTAGTAGAAGGTACGAGGTTAGTAAAAATGGAGCGCTACACGAATGAACAACGCATTCTTATTGTGAAATTGTTTTACCAAAATGGTGAAAGTTTTGCGGGTACAGTTCGGAAATTGCGATCAATTTGGGGTCACAATAATGCTCCAAAAGAGTCAACTGTAAAGAGATTAATGGATAAATTTGCCGAAACTGGGTCTGTTAGTGATGTAAAGACAACAACGCGCCATCGACCAGGTCGATCGACCGAAAATGTCGCAGCTGTACGTGATGATGTCGCTCAAACTCCATCCACCTCAATTCGACACCGAGCTCAGCAAATTGGTGTCTCCAAATCCACTTTGCAGCGAATTTTGACAAAAGATTTGCATCTTCATGCATACAAAGTTCAATTGACTCAGGAACTGAAGCCAGCTGACCATGGATTGGAGAGACAACATGAAAATGCTGATTTTTGCCGATAAAATCATCTTCAGTGACGAGGCCCATTTTCATCTTGATGGCCTCGTCAATAAGCAGAATTGTCGCATTTGGGGTGAGGAAAATTCTCAAGTGATTCACGAGAAGCAAATGCATCCTCAACGTGTCACTGTGTGGTGTGGTTTTTGTGCTGGTGGAATCATTGGACCTTTTTTTATGAAAATGAGGCAGGTCAAGCGCATACAGTCAATGGTGTTCGGTATCGTGAAATGATAATCAGTTTTTTCTTGCCTAGAATTGAAGAAATGAATGCGGAGGGCATGTGGTTCCAACAAGACGGCGCCACATGTCATACAGCCAGAGAAACAATTCAATTGCTGCATCAGTCATTTCCCGGTCGTGTTATTTCGCGTTTTGGAGATCAGAATTGGCCGCCTAGATCGTGCGATTTAACACCATTAGATTTTTTTCTTTGGGGTTTTTTGAAGTCGATGGTTTACGCGAATAAGCCGACGACGACTCATTAATGAAATACCGCAGCATTCATGCAAAACGGTCATTGAAAATTTCATTAAAAGATCGCGTGCATGCCAGCAAAGCCGCGGCGGCCATCTGCACGATATATTGTTCCATACATAACCTCATTCTGTCTACTTTACGATATAATAAAGTTTCACGATTTTTTTTAAATATCTGTGTTTTATTTAAAATTTAAAAATTGCGTTCTTCTTGGGACACCCTTTACAACCAATTTAAATAAAAAAACAAATTGAAATTTTTTGAATATTTTTTTTTTTTTAAAAACAAAATTTATTTTGTAATAACTGTTACGGACACAAATAAACCAAAAGTTTCCGATTTGTGGGTAAATTTTTATTAAATTTCAAACAAATGAAAAAAAAATAATAGTTTGAGCGCCCCGGTAGGCTAGTTGGTAGCGTGCTAGCTTATCAGTGCAGGGGTCGTGGGTTCGATTCCCTCAAGAGGCTCTGGTCTGTTTTCGCTACAACGAGCCGAAGGCCTTCGTTGCTAGTGCTCGGTTAAGGAATTAAGATATAATTTGTAATTATATGTTTAATAAAATAAATATATAAATAAATAAATAAATAAATAAATAAATAAATAAATAAATAAATAAATAAATAAAAAAATAAATAAATAAATAAAAAAAATAATTGAAACTGAAAAAAATCGGTAAATGATAGTTAATTATTTCGAATAAATGTATAAAAAAGTTAATATAAATATTTCTTTGAAAAATAAATGTATCTTCCTTTATTTTTAAATGGAACGGAAAACTTTTTTTTATTAAACTACAAACAGTTAACTGCATAATATTCTGAGTGTATTTTTATCTCCATGATGAGGTTTATTTTTCTGCTTTCCTTAATTTCTTTGAAAAAAAAAACTCAAGATTTAAAAAAGAAATACTTCACCCCACCTTTTTACCACCTAAACTTAAGATTGGGCCAATCTTAATATTTTTGTTTTTAATTTTCTCTAATCCATACATATAGAAATTTCTGTGTGACGTCAGATGTAACGCCGCTCATTTTAATCTCTTGTATGCGGTGTATTTTGGATACATAATTTTGGGTCATAAAAATGCCAGATTCCAAATTCGTTCCCTAAAATGGAAACATTAACAATTGGAATGGCAACCCTGTCAATTCTTGCTTCCAAAATCGGAGATAGTTGACAAGGGTAATTCGAAATAAATGGAAAAAAGCTCAGTTTGTACGGATAATCATACACTAACTATAAAAAAAGGAATTTCGCATTGTCATAATCTGTAGGGTGCGTTATATATAAGCCTGTTCAAAACCATGAGTTGCTTGTGGGTGTTTAGGAGGCTGCAGATGACCTGGTCGCTCAGGTCGAAAGTGTGCACTCCCTCTAGCGCTGATCCTTACAATTTTTACCATTTATTAAAAATATTAGTGTTTACTATTTATTAGTAACATTAAATTATGATCTGTAGCCTGATAAAAATTAAAAAAAAATATATATAATATCCTTCCCAGGTTCTGCAAATATCCCTCGATTTTTTGCGAATATTTTTTGATGATCTGCCCAAATCCTTTTAAGGACCTGCGAATATCCTTCTTAGGTCCTACAAGTAACCTCTGAGGTCCTGTTAATATCCCTCCAGGGCCTGCTAATACATATTCTTTGAGATTTTGCGAATATCATTTGACGTGCTGTGAATATCCTTCCAGGTCATGTGAATGGCCTTTCGAAGCCCTCTAAGTATCATTTGAGTTCCCGTGAATATACATATACAGGTCCTGCGATTATCCTTCAAGGTGCTGTTGATATCCTTCGAATTCCTACGAATATGCTTTGAGGCCCTGCCACTATCCTTTAAGGCCCTGTGAATATTCTGGTCCTGCGAAGATTTCCAAATGATACCGTTCTCCTCCACCGGTAGTCCTGCAGACCACCTGTGAGTATACAGTGTAATCCATAGGAACCCGTGTGCCGTTCGTTGTTGTTACCTTCGAATATCATCCCATATCCTGTTAGGGTCCTGCAACATGGAAGTGTTCCATCCGTATGGTCGGCTTTTGAAATCGATAAATATAATATAACCTTCGCAGGTTCTCAAAAGTGTTTTGCATCTAGGAAGTGTGTGCTGTATGGTCGCCTTCTGAAATATCATTCGAGTATCCTGCAAAGGTTCTTCAACGACGTTTAATCTAGGAAGTGTATGCCTTTGAAAATTATTATACCCTGTACTCCATATTAAACTTGGTATCAGAGAAAGTGTATTCATTTTGCATTGTCCCCTTCAGAAATCTACCTCAAATATTATGCCATATGCTTCGAAGGTCCTTGAAAGTGTTTTCCGTCTGGGTAGTATGTGCCCTTTGTGTGGTAGCCTTATGACATATCCTGCATTTATTCTGCTATAGCCCGCGAAGGTCCTTCAACGAATTTTCATGAAGGAAAGATGTGCCCTCGTAGTTTGTCATCTTAAATATCCATATGAGCATTTCGGAAGATCCCGATTGAGTTACCTGCAGGTCTTCGATATTCGGGCATTCATGAATAACAGACACAACCAAAGACGAACCGTATCTGGGTTTATTTTCATAACATCTATCTTAGGTGCTCTTATAACTAGATATGAGTAAATATATGAATTAAACAACGTCTTTTACTCTCTATCACTGATCATATATCTGTGACGATCCCAACATCCGCGAGCTTACCTCAGAAAACACGTCCTTTTAAAATATAATAATAAAATACAATACGGGTAGAAAAATAGATTTTGAGATCAAATTTTTTACTTTGAAATTATAAAACCAAATTCATGATCCTGTGGTTTTAGAAGATTTTTTTAGACTTTAATGTTGATATGTGAATAAGAAATGAAGAACAATGAGCGGTGTAAAAACTGACCAAAACTAGACAATTTATTATTATTTTTTAGGGGTGTATGATTAATATTTTCATTCAATAATTCCATATTACTCAATCGTAATATAATTTTTATTTATTTGTAAATTTTAGGAAATATTTTTGCAATATTTGTTTGAATTCATATCCATAGTTAAGCATTTGCATGAGGGTGTATCTGTTGCAGGCTGTAACTGTACAATTAGATTTTCCTGGTTTTTATCATATAATTTTTTTTTTTTTTTGGATAATAAAACCAAAAATCAAACTACAAATATTGAATATTTTTTATATTTATTAAATGCATGACTGTGTCAATTTTTTTTTTATATTTTTTTTACTACATCTACATATTTTTATTGTTCATTTTATGTTTGCGTTAAATTTTATGGGTTTTATTTGTTTAATGGAATATTTTTTATATTAAATTTACAACACAGGTAAATGATTTTGTTATTTGTTTTTTTAAATCCCGAATCATGTTGTAAAATTAATTAATACTCATATTTTGTAAAACAAAATGCTAAAACTATTTTAAAACTTTGCTGAAAAAAATTGGAATTCATATTAAATTTTAACCAATTGCATATTATTTTAAAAAAAATTTATGAAAAAGTAAAATTACAAAGAAAATTTTAATATTTTTAATTGAACGAAAACATTTTTTATAGTTTTGTTTTACAAAATGTGGGTGTAAAAAAGTATTTGTACAAAATAATAATAAATAAATTCCATTTAATCTTTGCTACGGGTATAATGTTTTTATACAAACTTAATTTAAATTTTTTTGTAAATACACTTAAAAAAGTTTGTAAGTTAAAATAACTGAAAATATCATTTAAAAGAAATGATATATCATTTAAAAACCGGTCTACTTAATTTACATTTAAATTAAATGCCATTTGTTATTGACACACTGACACATCCGTAAGAAACAAATGATATAATCAGTTAAAATAAATGTCAAAATTTTACCTACCAATCCTTAAAAAATAAATGTTTTTTTTTTCATTTATTTGAAATTATTTCCGTTTTTGTATTTTTTGTTTTTTTTTTGTTAATATACTCGTACAATATAAAATGTATGTATGCATATGAAGCTATAAACACTTTTTGTGTGAATGTATGTGTGTTTATGAAGTTCTTGTAATTTGTATTGAAAAATTTTGTATGTATACAACCAATTTAAATAAAAAAAAAACAAATTGAAATTCTTTGAATATTTTTTTTTTAAACATACAGCAAACAAAATTTAAATTTGTAATAACTGTTACGGACACAAATGAACCACAAGTTTCCGTTTTGTGGGTAACTTTTTATTAAATTTCAAACAAATGAAAAAAATAAATGAAACTGAAAAAAATCGGTAAATGATAGTAAATTATTTCGAATAAATGTATAAAACAGTTAATATAGATATTTCTTTGAAAAATAAATGTATTTTCCGTTATTTTTAAATGGAATGGAAAACTTTTTTTATTAAACTACAAACAGTTAACTACATAATATTCTGAGTGTATATTTCTTTTTAATTTAACCTTAAATTTTATTATTAAATTTCCAGAGTTTTATTAAACAAATATTTTTGTGTTAAATTCATATTTGTACTGCAGAGTACAAAATTGTGTACTACAAATCATACCCGTGTAGTACACAATTTTGTGTTTATGTACATATTTTCTTTAAAAGAAATGGCCATGACTTTGGAATTCGCCCAGAGATTCCAGTTTTTGATTGAGAAAATTTTTTAACTGTTTAGTTTATTGGTTGGTTCAAGTGGCAGCTCATTCTCTCGTTAACATTAAGTAGGGTCAAACACCTTCACCTGTAGGGAGCTGATATGCGGAGAACTAGACCCAACCCGAAAGATTGAGATAAAGAAAAAGATCACCCAATCCCACTTATGATATCACCGGCCGGTCATCCAATATATGATCGCTCAGTGATCGATGTCGGATGATTTGCAGTGCCGGGCAATCACAGGGAACATGACATATCGTCTTCTCCTCTCCCGATATACCACAGCTACGCACCCTAAACCAGAACCTGTCCCCATGTCTACCTAGTAGCCAGCAACCAGCCAGCAAGGCCTTCAGTCTGGAAACATCTCTTATACTCCTACTGAGGAAAGACTTAGTACGCCTCCAGATCGCTGTTGGGACATGTAAGCCTGGAGAGCCTAGAAATATCCAGTCTACCCCATCTCTCCATCGCGTTCCGAAAGGTAGTGCTCAAAGATCCCACCCCTAAAAGTTTTAAGTGGTGTAGCTACTAACATCCTGTGGGGACATTTAAGGCAGATCCTGCTCTTGCCAATAATAAAAAGTCCTTGTGCCCGGGGAACCATACCAACGTAATCAGGGACTGACGACTTAGCCTACACAGACCTTCCTTATACTGGCCGACGAGAAAATAAAATGCAAGAAGCGCCACCTGGCTATTGACGAAGATAACCACCTAGCTCCAACCGAACATAAGCGGTCCAAGTTAAGCTTCCCCGACAGCTAAAATCTCCGCCTGATAGATACTAGCATGATGAGTTAAACTTAAGGAGCCTTGTATGTCGCAACCATCAGAGTCCCCCAAATGTCATTTTTGAACCGTTGGTGTACACCCTGATGTCAAATACAGCTGTTGGATCCCTCCTGTCGTATTCCTCCTTAGAAAGAAAATTGACCTTAAAAGGTCTATCGAAGTCAATCGAAAGAGTAGAGTAGTCTTTTTATAGTCTGAGCTGCGGAGGCAGTTGGTTGAGTAGTCTTGCATGTCCATGACCTTTAAAGAACCTTTATCAGCAACTAGCCATCACATATAAATAAATAGAAAAAATATGAAGCATAGCATTGAGAGATTTGGAAAGGCTATTCTCTTCGCACCAGTAACTCAAATACAATCCGAGCGCTGAACCCTGTACCTTCGCACTCACTTGCTTGATAGTTGCCGTCCGCCACAGAATAGAGACATAAATGGGTATTGGACGAACGATGGTTGTGTACATCCACAACACTATTTTTTGACCTACCAGTAGGAGTAGAAATCAACTGTTGCCTTCTTAAGCCTGTGCACTGAGTAAATATTCCACGATTGTTCGAGTGTAAGAAAATACTAAGATATTCACTTCCAAAAGGTTGAGTTCACACCTCTAAAAACGCATCAGTAGGCGATAGGCACAATCTCTTAAGGTGTAGTTTTATGTGCTCATCGATGAGTCTCTGCAGAAAATATGAAGATCTGATTAGCCTGAATTTCTTTGCAGCTTCATGTCCTCTTTTTCCAATCTTAGGAATAATTACTACCTTGATCTTTCTTCAGCTCACAGACATGTTATTGAGAAAGATTTGAAGGGTAGGTATTACGAGCTGTCAGGAAGACTGTCATCCAGAACTGGCGATTTGTATGGGGAGCTTTCAATTGCCCAGCTTATTCTTTCCATGGTAATTATATAATTTCCAACTTTACTGTAAGCCTCCCGTGCGAGGCAATGCCGTACATTTCTTGAACTGATCGCATCAGTGCAACCGAGTAAGTCAGTATTAAGAAGGTTGTCAAATGACAACCTTCTTCAAATGACAACCTTGAGCACTACCTTTCGCGTTCCGAAAGGTAGTGCTCAAAGATCCCACCCCTAAAAGTTTTAAGTGGTGTAGCTACTAACATCCTGTGGGGACATTTAAGGCAGATCCTGCTCTTGCCAATAATAAAAAGTCCTTGTGCCCGGGGAACCATACCAACGTAATCAGGGACTGACGACTTAGCCTACACAGACCTTCCTTATACTGGCCGACGAGAAAATAAAATGCAAGAAGCGCCACCTGGCTATTGACGAAGATAACCACCTAGCTCCAACCGAACATAAGCGGTCCAAGTTAAGCTTCCCCGACAGCTAAAATCTCCGCCTGATAGATACTAGCATGATGAGTTAAACTTAAGGAGCCTTGTATGTCGCAACCATCAGAGTCCCCCAAATGTCATTTTTGAACCGTTGGTGTACACCCTGATGTCAAATACAGCTGTTGGATCCCTCCTGTCGTATTCCTCCTTAGAAAGAAAATTGACCTTAAAAGGTCTATCGAAGTCAATCGAAAGAGTAGAGTAGTCTTTTTATAGTCTGAGCTGCGGAGGCAGTTGGTTGAGTAGTCTTGCATGTCCATGACCTTTAAAGAACCTTTATCAGCAACTAGCCATCACATATAAATAAATAGAAAAAATATGAAGCATAGCATTGAGAGATTTGGAAAGGCTATTCTCTTCGCACCAGTAACTCAAATACAATCCGAGCGCTGAACCCTGTACCTTCGCACTCACTTGCTTGATAGTTGCCGTCCGCCACAGAATAGAGACATAAATGGGTATTGGACGAACGATGGTTGTGTACATCCACAACACTATTTTTTGACCTACCAGTAGGAGTAGAAATCAACTGTTGCCTTCTTAAGCCTGTGCACTGAGTAAATATTCCACGATTGTTCGAGTGTAAGAAAATACTAAGATATTCACTTCCAAAAGGTTGAGTTCACACCTCTAAAAACGCATCAGTAGGCGATAGGCACAATCTCTTAAGGTGTAGTTTTATGTGCTCATCGATGAGTCTCTGCAGAAAATATGAAGATCTGATTAGCCTGAATTTCTTTGCAGCTTCATGTCCTCTTTTTCCAATCTTAGGAATAATTACTACCTTGATCTTTCTTCAGCTCACAGACATGTTATTGAGAAAGATTTGAAGGGTAGGTATTACGAGCTGTCAGGAAGACTGTCATCCAGAACTGGCGATTTGTATGGGGAGCTTTCAATTGCCCAGCTTATTCTTTCCATGGTAATTATATAATTTCCAACTTTACTGTAAGCCTCCCGTGCGAGGCAATGCCGTACATTTCTTGAACTGATCGCATCAGTGCAACCGAGTAAGTCAGTATTAAGAAGGTTGTCAAATGACTCAGCCAACAATTCCAACCAGGCTTGATCCTCACACTTTACACTAGCAGGGTTTAAGCGATCCTTTGCCAGCACCTCACTGAGCCCAGCAGAATCGCGAGTGTTGTCAATTGATTCACTGTACTTTTTCCATAAGTTCCATTTCGCCACTGGTTTCTTGTACATCTTAAACTTATTGCCGTCTGGCTGCCAGCGTTTGCCGTCGTGAATAGCGTTGAAGCTTTCCGCGTTTTCTTCCGAATACCTTAAAGCTCCGAACTTTATCAGGGAGTGAAATTTCTCCGTGTCTGAGTATTCAATCGTCCCTCCAAAATCTTTAGTTAAAATTCAAATTGCGAAAAGCAGATGGGTAAATTATTCTACATTATTTTGCTGGAGATTTGCTTTAGCGTTGTGGTGTATTGGTTAGCACATTGGACTGTTACAGAAAATGGTGCAGGTTCGATCCCCAGCGATGGCAATATCAATTTAGAAAAATAATATGTATGAAGGTATATCTCGCCACGTCCTCCCTCCGCGTTTCCATAGCACTTTACCCCACCGATGTAAACATAACATAACACGGCTATGAGCTAAAAAGCTTCAACAATTTCGCCAACTCTCCATCAGATGGCGGGCACCAACTGTTCTAAGATTAGTCATCTTGCGCAATTACAGAGTTGCCATATTTGAAGACCTTCATCTTTTACCACCTTTCCATATCTTCTCTATCCCCTTTCCAAAGAAAGCAACACATTGTTAGGAAACATTTCCTAAGTGTTGCTTTCCTTACAAAAAAAATAAAAACTATTTGGAAATTGGAACATATTTTTTTTAATTAAATTTATACACTACTGGTATCTAAACTGGATAAAAGTTTAAATTTTAGTTTTATAAAATTAAAAAAAAATTTAAAATTTTTTTGTAACTTTTATACTTCTATTTCCTAAATGTTTTTTTTTTTTTATTTTGATAAAAAAAAAACACTAAAACAGTTTCAAAAAAAATCCATTTATTTTGTTAACAAAATAACAAAATTAAAATTTCTATAAATAACTCTTCAATTTACTCAAATGCACTCAAAACTATATCCGTCAACAGTAGCAGCAATTGTAAGTGTGCACTAGATAAAGTGAAATAAAACAAAATTCACGGTGCTTCCTAAATAAGTTTACTTCACATCGATATTTTTACATACATAATTTTTTGGATAATGGCCTCATATAGGACAATACATGTTGGCATCTAAATTTTTAATGTATATAGTCGTATGAAATGATATACATATATTCATATAAGCTTATATATGATTCACATAAGATTCATATATAATTCATATATGCTCCTATATGATTCATATATGTTTCTTTATGATTACAAATTTAACATCTGAAATTATATGGTCCAATATGAGACCATGTCGGTAATATGTTTAATAATGTATTTTAATATACTCGTACACGATCATGCAAGACCATGTATGATCATATACAAGTCTATAAATGTTCATATATAACAATACACATAGATTTTAATATACAAGATTATATCAACATTTTTTGGCATTCATATGCATCAAGTTTTAATTTAACTCGTTACTTAATTTGGAAGAACCGTGAATCATATTGAAAAAAAAAACAGATACCACTTCGTTGGCCTTGCAATACTTTTAAAAGTTTTTCCTAAAATTTTTTGTTTAAAAAATTTGTTAGTAATGCTAACATTTAAAAAAAAAATTATTATAAATTTTCAATTCAATGGGTGGAATCCTTGCTTGCGGCAACATTGAGTATTGTGGCAAAAATATTTAAATATCTAAGAAAATTAAATAAAAATTACTGACAATTTTGTCTTACTTTTGAATACAAAATTACTTGTGAAAAGTTTTTTTTTTTATTTAAATCAGCATCTAAACCGACTAGGCGGGAGTTATTGGGCATGTATTTTTTATCAATGAAATAAATAACTTCCTGACAAAATGGGACCCAAAAGTTGTGTATTAATGGTTCTTAAATAACCCAGAAATCAAGTTTCTATAAAGACTGATGTTCTTTTATATTTTTAAAATTTAATTTTTTAGAAATCGGTACACATAAAATACAAAAAAAAAAAAACACTAAATTTGCCAAACTCCAGAGTACTATGCCATATTGTCTACTAACTATTTTTCCATTAGTTTTGTTTATAGTTTTTATGCTTCGTTTACAACAATAGAGAGGGCCGATTTTCAAAGAGTTGTGCACAAAATAGTGTGTGTGAAAAGAGATTACATCTGATCAGATTTGTTAAGATCTAATTATATATGATTGAATTTAATTAGATTTGATGCCAGATATGATAAGATATGCCAGATCTGATGAAATATATATGAACATACGCGGGCATACATGATCATATATACCCATGCATGGTTCATATATCCTCATATTTCAGATAGGAAGATATTTGGTCATATATGAGATCACCCATTATCATATATTAAACTATGCATGGACGTATATGGTCATTTATGCCCATGTCTGTTCATATACAAGCCATGTATCATGTATGTTCATATATATCGTATGTATGCTCATATCTAATTATTTATTTTTTTTTTATTTTATTTATATTAATCATATAATTACAAATTATATGTTAAAACCCTAACCGAGCACTAGCAACAAAGGCCTTCGGCTCGTTGTAGCGAAAACAGACCAGAGCCTCTGGTGGGAATTGAACCCACGACCCCCGCACTGATAAGCTAGCACGCTACCAACTAGCCTACCGGGGCGCTCATATCTAATTCTATATATTAATATCTATCCTCAAATTTCAGATCCGAGGATATATAGTCATACATCCCAGCAAAACCACACATTACCAAATAATGTGTAAAGTAATGTGTAGCCATAGGGGCTCATGGATTACTTTACACCTTACTTCACTGTTGAATTTTACAGGCGATGAGCCTCAAAGTAATGTATATACCCATTACTTCAGAGGTGATAATGTAAGGGGTTACTTATATGGTTACGAGAATGGAAAAAGTAATATGTCTAAAAATAGATTTTTAAAAAAGAGGAATTTTTATTAAAAAAAATTATGACAAATATTTCAAACGTTATTAAAAATAATGTGGTCATGATGGGAATCGAACCAGGGAACTCTGGTTGCCAGCCAAGAACTCCACCCACTGAGCATATAGTATTTGATTGCTTTAAACTTAAATGAATTGTTGCGTTTTGTTTTTTCGCTAGTATAAACAAAACAAACATACATTACCCTTTTGATTACAAAAAAAAAACACAAAGTAATGTATCTAAAAATAGATTTTCAGAAATATTTCAATTATTACTTTATATTTATAAATCATATATTACGTAATCAATAATGAGTAACTTATTACTTTATGCTTGCAAATAATGCAAAAGGTAACGAGCTATCTTTACAAGGTAACGCATGAAAATATCGCAACAATCACCAAAGTTTTGCTGGGATGGAATCATATTTGCGCAAATATGTCCACGTAAATTCATATACAGGTTGGTTGAAAAGTTCCTGCGCTCAAAATGAAAGAATACTGTTTTTGTTACGAAATATATATATTTTTTTATTCAATATAATCTCCTAGAAGCTCAATACACTTGTTCCAATGATCTTTCAATAATTTTATCCCATCCTTATAATGGTTTTCCGGAAGCTCTGCAAAATAACCGTCTACGGCTGCTATGGCCTCTTTATTCGACGAAAAATGCTTTCCACGAAGGAATTGTTTGAGATTTCTGAAGAGATAGTAGTCTCTGGGAGCCAAATCTGGTGAATACGGTGGATGTTCAGGCAATTCGTACTTTAATTCTTTGATTGGCCATCGTCAAAACACTTTTGTGAGCAGGTGCATTGTCGTGATTAAAAATAATTTTTTTTTCCAGGTCTTTTCTCACGAATTTTTTCATCCAGCTGATCCAAAAGGCTGCAATAATATTTAGAGTTGATTGTTTTACCTTCCTAAAGATAATCAATCAACAAAATTCCTTTTGCATCCCAAAAACCTGATGCTGATCGTTGTGACTTCACCTGCTTTGGAGCTGAACAACCAGTTTCAGTCCACTGTAAACGTTCTTGTTTCAATTCAGGATCATGGTGGTAGATCAAAGTCTCATCCATAGTTATAAAACGACGCAAGAAGTCGGTTTTATTCGGCTTAAAACGCTCCAAATTACGCTGAGAAATTTGTTTTCGATCCAGTTTTTGTTGAATTGTTAATGTGTGCGGCACTAACTTTCCAAACAGTTTTTTCATACATAATTCTTCATGTAAAATATGGAGTACTCGTTCGTCTGAGATGCCTATGGCACTACACTAACCATATTATGTACCTGCTCAATGATTTCTGCTGTGGTTGCAGTTTTTGGTCGTCCTTCGGGTGGATCGTCTTTAAGGCTGGTACGACCACGTTTAAATTCACCAGCCCGAAATTCAACGTAGCGTTTTGAAGGTGAGGACTCCTTATACACTTCTAACAATTGTTCATAAATTTCCTAATGAACAATTGTTCAAATGACTGCACGATATTCAATTTTTTCCATATTAAAAAAAAAAATCAATGACACGTCAACTTCAAATGGCTTGTAAACAAAGAAAGAATTGACAGAATGACTTGCAACTTTGCATTTGTTCTCAGGACAGTTATACCAACTTGAGAAAAAAAAAGTTTGGAGCTAGCAGTGCCATCTCTTGGTGAGCGCAGGAACTTTTCAACCAACCTGTATATATTTGATTTTCACATGTGTTATTACATTTTTAAACACCAAATTTTAACCGATTTTAAAGCTTTTAGATTTGTCTCAGCCTACTCTATATTTAAAATTGTGTTTGTAGAACAAATTCTGTAAACATATATTTTGATGGCAAATGTAGTTACAATATACAACTAACAACAGAAGCATTTAAAAATTCATAAAATTTCTTTTTTAAACACAAAAAAAAAAAAAAAACATTGTTATTTAACACTATATTTACCTATTTGAAAATATTTCGATTATTTGACACTTTGTATGAAAAACCTCCGCTTAGAGATTGATGATCATAATATTGTAAAGTTTCGTTGGAACGTAGCCAATGAAATTTTTAATTAACTTAATGATATTTGTGATAAATTGTATGAAAAAACTTTCTATAAGTTATAGAAAAAGAATTGTGAGTTGACTGGCAATTGAATTTAATAATAACTTTTAATAAAGTAATGAAATATTTTAAGAAAATTTAAGAAAAACTGCATTCTTTTAATAAACAATTTTAATTAACATCGATACTTAAAATAATTTTGGATATTTTCTCAGTGCTAAGTAAACACAGCCTTTTATAAAAATTTTAAAATAAAACAGTACAAGCTGAATCATTGAAGTGAGCTTTTCCAAACTTTTTATATTCTCCATATTGATGCCAGTGCAGGAGAAATACAAAAACAAACATGAAGCCATTTTGCAAAAGATGTGTTTAAAGAGCGTGTGTCTACATTTTCAAAAAAAAAAAAACCTTAATACTTTTAATAAACATTTATTTTGACAGAATCGTTATGAAAAATTCTTACATTTATTTTTAACGAAATAATCATTTGTTTTTACTGATTTGTCAGCCCCCCTTTCAATAGGTTACCAACAAATTTACAAAAATATGTGTAATTCTACTAATTGTCTAAGGGATTTAACATCATGCTTTAAACTAAGTCATGTTGTTAAATCTAGTGTTAAAGATTTAAAAAATGTTACAAAAAATATACATAAAATAGACAAGAAAAATATCAAAGGACTTTTGTTTTTTTTCATAAATTAACACAAAATATTTTCTGTTCTTAGAAATTCTTTATCGCTTTATTTCAAAAAAAAAATAATAATAATAAATTATTTGGAAGTATATTTTTCATTACGTTTTTATATCACATAGTTTATGTTTTGTAAAAGTTATTTGCTTACATAGTTTTTCTACCAAATTAGAGCTTTGTTTGTTAATTAGTGTTATTTTATAGTAGTTTGTTTATCATGGTTTTTTTTTTTTTTTGGTTTTCACAAGTAGTATTAAACATGAATTTTAACATGATTTTTCATTTCATATTTAATTTTGCGTTTGTATGGAAACATTGAAAATAAAATTCATTTTTTTTTTTAATTTTTCGAATTTTAAACGTTTCTTAACCACCACATATGGTGGTTTAGAAACCACCATATGTATATTTGAAGAAGATTTTCAAGTATTTTATATTTATGGTTATTATACATATGTTTCCAGGCAAACATTGTAATATTTGTAATTTCCCACCTAAATAAACATATGTTTGCAATTGTAATTTTATCATTATTATACTTGTGAGATGCAAACATAATAATGATAAACATATATTTATTTGCAGGCAAACATATATATGTTTGCCGGTGGAAACATTTCAAAGGATCCAACTATATATATGTTTACAAGCAAACATCTTATACTTGCAGGCAAGCATTCCAGCGTTTCCAAATATATGTATATTACCAGCATATTGTATTTCCAGCACGGCGTTATTTTTTAGGGTGTAGCGATTTTAAAATGTTACCGTTTGTAAGTTTTTTTCTTTTAATAGAATTAGTTTTGCAGCTCTTCCTTTTTACCAATTTTGACCCACTTTTTATTTCAGTGCTTTTACTTAATTTGACAATTTGTTTTACGCGACTTTTTCCGACTTCTTCCAATTTTATTGGTTTTTTTTTAGATATATTTAACATAATTTCAATTTTGGCGATTTTTCCACTTTAATTTTTTTCTTGATATAGCGGCTGGTTGCGGGTTTTTGGTGATGTATTTTAAATTTTGCAATTTTGTAGGGGCGCTTGTAGCATAACATTTTCAATTAAATAATTTTCAAATATTAGTTTTATGTTAAAGTCACAATTGCTTTCCCTTTCAAAATTATAACTCAGTGATAATGCAGTTCACTTTATACCGTAGATTTGAGAGCAATTATTTTTTTTGGCTTTTTGCATATGTTTTAAAATTGAGTGGTGTGTATGCGACTTTAGTAGTAGTGGTAACTGAACTAAGGCTGAATTAGCGTTTATTTTCCAAAAATTTTGGCGTTCTAAATTGGGTATAAATACTAATTCATGCCTATAGATCGGCCATTTGTTGTCTGCTGCCATATTGCTGCTGAAATTAAAAATTAAATTTCAAATAATTTTTTTTTGCAAAAAGTCTGGATATTTCACAAAGAAGTGAGTTTTTCAATATAATTTTTATTGACATTCTCTCAAGTAAAAATATATATATTAATCCAATAGACTTTTTGTTGGTTTGGTGAAGGCAGCAATAAGACAAAAAAGGAGCAGGAAAACATTAGGTAGACCCCTAATACAGAAGGTAAGTTATACACACTCTTATAAAAAAATTATGCATAAGACTAATTACCTCCTCTTAATACAGAAGAATTCTAGCAAATCAAAGAGGTTTTTACCAAGGGCAAGCTCGTCAAACAAATTTTCTTGGGCCAGGGAAACCCTCAACGGAAACCCTTATGTCGGTGTCATCACGGAAACCGGACATCTTTACCGCATCATTATTCAACAGAAAGTGAAAAGTGTTCCATGGTGTTTTTTTTTTGGTTTAATCATATATAAAGGAAAAAGTTTTCAGAAACAAAAATATTAATTAAGGACAAACCATAAAAACAATACAGGAAAAAAAATAGGAAGAAATACTTTTATTTAAATAAGTGCCGCCAATATTAATATTAAAGTTAACATTTTGTCAGTGCAAAAATCACTAAAAAAAAAAAAATATATATATATAAAAAAAACCAAAATAAAAAAAGAACAACAATGTGCAAAATACAATAAAAAGCAGGGTTTTTTAAAGGGAAAAAATTAAAGGTACATCGGCATATGAAAATTACAAATAGAAGCAATACTTATTTTTATTCTTCTGATCATCATCATCCATCAGAAAGGAGTCCAGCGAAAGATCTTTCGACGTGGGAACCCAAAACATTGTAAGTTCAATTTTTTTTATTGTTTTTATTTGTATTTATAATTCTAAAATATCATATGGTCTGTAAATCTTGTTAAAAAGGAAAAAAAAACAAAAACACTTTGTTATTGTTATTAAGATAAACTTAAATGAAGAAAATTAATGAGCATATGATATTTTAAATTTTAACCTGTGATACCGGGAAATAGTAGCACCTTTCGATCAGGAATTAAATTTCATAAAATTTAAGTACCAGGATTATATATCTGGCTTTAAAAAATACCCAATTTATACGCGATTTTCTATAATTTAATTTTACGTGATTCCGTCGGTATTTTTATAAAAGAACGTTTAAATAAAAGGCTTTGCTTGTACGTTGTAAAATCTAAGTAACAATATCACACAAGGACAGTAATAGTTACCATTTTTTTCATATCGGTGATTGGCACGGTGCATACATCCTCGCCTGGTACCCGGTGGTCCTGGGTTTGGATCCACGTGACGGAGATTAAGTTTTTTTTATAACTTTTTTTTCCTACATTTTTTTTTATTCAAGAGTGTCTTTTTTACATTTTTTATATAAAAATTAAAATTTTTTTTGTCTGGTAAAAATAAGTTGGTTTGTTATATGTTGGATAAGGAAAGCAACCAATATCAGAGTTAAAACTAACTTTCATCTATTGCTACACTGAAAGTATTATTTACATGATATTATTTTTTTTTAATCGTCTTATAAATATTTTTTTAATTTTATTTTGCTATAAATTTTTACAAAAATCGCCCGGTATAATTCTTTGAGTGTACATAGATCACCATAGACTTGGGAAAGGTTATTTTTAGCTTTGCATGCAATTCCCTCTGACTATAATAATACGGTATTACAGTGAAGCCCGCTTATAGCGAACACCGGAGATGACGTTTGTTACAGGATTTTTTTTTTGAACCACTAGTCATGGAAAAATTCTTTAAGTAAAATGACTTAAAAATTTAGTAATTTCAATAACAGAGAAGGAAAAGAAAACAAATTCGGAAATTTAAATGATTTTATTTTTTTTTACCAATAAGTTGCCTGATCTTTCGAGTTCGTTGTAATCAAGCTTCACTGTACTTATTTGCTTGAGTTTGCTGACTTACATCCTTCTAATAATAGCTACGCATGTTTACCTTGTGTAATCCTCGCTAGTGGTACCTGTTGAGATATTGCGACTTATAACGTACGTGCAAGCATAGCATAGAGCGAAGGTGTGTGGTTAGAGATCCAGGCGTTCCGGGTTCGAGTCGCGTCTCGGCCTAGATGTTTTTTTTTGCATTTTTTTTATATTTTAATTCAATATACATTATTTATTTTTTATTTCAAAATATACACCCGCCAACAAAAGTTTTTTATAATTTTTTTTGTGTACCTAATTTAAAAATAAAAAAAAAAATAATATTGCACATTTTTAGTCAACATATTAACTCTTATATATATTGGTATTTATATTTATCATATCCGAACGGGATATTTTTTTTTATAGATTTTAAATATCCGAATTGGATTTAAATTTTTTTTCAGCATTTTTTTATTGATTTTTGCACCCTCGCGTTAAATTTTTCTTACATTAATTTAATTCTTTAAAATTACAAATTTCTATATAATTTCTAATTTAATTTATATTTCTACTGTTAATTAATATACTCTTTCTTTTTATTCCGCATGAATTATTTTTTTTGTTAAATAAAACCATTGAGTATTTGAAAATGAAATTCTAAAACGTTTGTTATGATTTCTGTCTAGCTGATCGGATAGTTTAGTTTACCTATGGGATCATGCATAAAGTTATCGCCTTTCACAGCATGATCATGGTTGGGTGGGGATAATGCCGTGTAAACATCTAGACACGCTCACAGTCAACAACTTTAACTTCCGAAATCTATAAGAATTCTTTGTCTTCCGTTATTTCCGTTTCCATTATTTCTCTGTCTATCTCTTTCTAAATATTACAGCATGCAAAATTTAAATAATAAACTCTGTAGTTTTGCCATTAATTTTCACGAGGACGTAGCACCGAACTCCACCATTGGCCGACGAGCCAGAAGCCGGAATTACAGCATGCTACCGCTACAGTCTGTCGCGATAACCTACCTGTGGTCATATTTTGTAAACGTTACATGCTACAGATATTATTTTGGCGCCCAACGTGGGGCAGATTGGTTATATTTCACATTATTTACATCTCTTTGGATTTTCATTCAAGTTTTATGTGGCCCCGAATAAATTTCCTTCTTTACCTAAAATCTTTTCTATCCCAATCCTACGTGACTTCGTTTAATTATTCTTTAACTATTATATAGATTTTCATTATTTCCTCTTTCCGTTTGATTATTTTAACCTTTGGAATTAACAAGTAGCTATGAGTTTGTTGTTAACCAACTAAGATAATCATACGCCTCCGAAACTTTGTTAGTAGCTTTATCGGGTTTTTTTTGTTGATGATTCTGGAAATGCTGTTGTTTGGATGAAAAAGCCTAAACACAGACCGTTTTATTAATGATTAACTTCGGTATAAGTCCCTACTTTGTGTTTCCGATTAATTGGAATTGACTGTTTGGAAACTTTTCAAACTAGTACCAATTAGTACCCTCTCATAGTTTAACTAGAATCTGTTGTTTTTTTGCTCTAAAGTTTTCTCAAGTTTTTTTATTCATTCTGGATTAATTTTGTTGACTTTAAGTTTAAACTATTCGTCAGTCTAGTGCAGAAATCAAACATTTACATGATTTATCTCGCTAAAACTAAAACGTATATTGTTGTGAATTTAAATTTTCAAGCTTAAATCGAAGTTTAATTTCTATTTTTTTTATTATAAATTGGCGTATATTAGCAGTTTTTTATTTTGCTTAAATTTTCGTAAATTTTTTTTTTCCTTTGGAATTGGTAAATTGCGATTGAAATATTTAGTTTTTTTAATTTTCTTGTTGAAAATACTTTTTTTTATATAATTTTTCAAAGGCATTTAAGAAACAAATTTTTATGATATTTTTTTTATTGTTTATAAGGATTAGAAGCGGTGTTGCTTTTTCTTTGGAATTTTTGGAAATAATTGTATTAGTTTTGAAAATAGATTTTCAAAATAACATTTTTTTTTGTCGGAAAGGTTTTGAAAGTATTGTTTTTTTTAAATATATATAATAATAGAAACAAATATTTTTTTTTCTTCAGGATTTTAAATGAAATTTTTGTTTTCAATTTTTTTGTGAATAGTTTTTTAAATAAATTTTTTTTTTTTGTTAAGGTTTTTTTCTTTGGAAATAAAACTGTTAATTTTTTTTTGTTCAGGAGTCATTGGATACTTTAGTAGTTCTTCTTCATAATGTCCGTTGTTAATAGCACTGAAGAGTTAGCTGGCGCTGAGAAAAATATTCATTGCGTCTATTGCAAAAAAGTGATTAAGGATTTGACTTCCCTGTATATTCCTCCTTGCGGTCATCCCTTGCACATCTCTTGCTTACATAGAATTCCGAAGAATAAGCGAGTATGTACTTTCTGCAATGGCAGACTCGTGGTACCTTCTTCTATGTCAGGTTCGTCTCTCCCACCTCCTCATGAGATGACGAGAGCATATACAAATCGAGCGGTGGAGTTTGATACAGGCAGAAATGCTAACGTACCGCCGACACCTCTTTTGTCAATCAATTCACCGCAAGAACAGCGTGAATACATACGTAGCGAGGTAATAGCTGCTGTAAGTGCACAGGAATCTGAAATGTTAACTAATCTTAGCCAACATCTGACCAAATTGGTTGAAACAACCATTGAAGCTGGTTTTCGTCGTATGAGCTTGAATGCTCAACCTCAAGTTACTCAAGTTAGTCATTCGCCTCTGTTAGAAGGCGCTGGCTCGTCAAGAGCACACGCTAACTCCACAAGAGTAGAAGATAATTTTTCTAATCCTATTCCTCCTCCAATGCGTTCTTTGTCAGCAGTTGAGCAACAGACGTTAGAACAATTATTAGGTCTTCCGAAAAATTCTATTCAAGATCCAAACTTGTCTCAAGAGTCTTTGGATCCAAATGTCGAGATAAGCAGAGGTAATAATTCCCACTCTTTTTCTTACTTTACGCCTGATAAGATAGGGCATATAATACATAATTGGAAAGTAAGGTTTACAGGAGATCCGCAGGGTATGTCTGTAGAGAATTTTATTTATAGAGTTGAGGCGTTAACAACTCAAACTTTAAATGGGAACTTTAATATCCTTTGTGATCATATTTCGACCCTTTTTGAAGCCAAAGCTAACGATTTTTTCTGGAGCTACCATCGGTCCGTTCGACACATAAATTGGCCAAATTTATGCAAGGCTCTGCGTGAGCAGTATAAAGATTCACGGACAGACGTCGACTTCCGGGAGATGATTCGCGATCGGAAACAAAAACCTGGAGAAAATTTTGATGCATTTTATGAAGCAATCACTAACATTTCTGATCGATTATCAACTCCTCTGCAGGATGAAGTCCTCGTCGAAATTCTGCGTCGGAATTTATTACCCGAAATTCAACACGAAATTTTGAACATACCGACTACTTCTGTCTCAAAATTACGTGATATCTGCCGTCGACGTGAATTTTTTATGCAGGATGTTGGAAGAAGACAACCGCTTTTTAAACCATTTGTACCTCGTAGACAGGTGCAAGAAATAGTTGAGGATGAGGTAGAATCTGATATTGAGGTTATTTCGGGCATTACCCTGACCTGTTGGAATTGTCAGCAAGTTGGACACAGGTATCAGGACTGCCTTGGGGAAAGACGTGTGTTCTGTTATGGTTGTGGTGTTCCTAATATTTATAAGCCGAATTGTGCAAATTGCAATGTTTCAAAAAACTCTCGATCAAGTGCGCTGAAAAGTGCACGCAAACAGACAAATTCGACCAGCACGAATACCGATTGATTCTCGAATCAACATCGAAGCCCAAACTTACACCTAATTTCGAAACTCATAATAATTTTTCACAAAATCTTCTAACTAATTCGGAACCTGGTGGAATTTTAAACCATGAAAAGTCTTTCGACGGTACGTCGCAAGCGAGTAACTACCATACCATTTCATCTAGGTCGACACAGAACTCAAATTTCCCAAATTTTAATGCCGATAATAATAATTCTCTCTGTTCTTCCGAGAACGGAACTATTGCCAATCAAAATAACTCTTTACCGTGTTTGTCATCTGAAAATTTTCATAGGTCTCACCCACCGACATATTTAAAACCATTTCATATTCGATTAGCGGAATATAACGCTAAAAGAGATACGATTTTTAAGGAGCAGATACCGAGAGTTGAACATACTAGGTCTACGAAACGTTTGCATAACTTTTGGAGAGAAGTTAATCAGACGCGACGCAGCCTATTGAGTACCATCTACGATAGGCCAAATGATATTCGTCCATACGCTGACGTAGTGATTTTTGATAAGAATGTTAGTGGCTTACTGGATACTGGTGCCTCAGTAAGTTGTTTAGGGTCCCAGGCAGCTACGGATTTTCTGGATTCGAATGACAACTTTAAAAGAATTCGTTCTTTTGTTAAAACTGCGGATGGAAAATCACAAAACGTGTTAGGGCTCATTAAAACTGATGTCACTTTTAGAGGAGTAACTAAGCCAATAAAACTATATATAGTGCCGAATTTATCCCAGAATTTGTACTTGGGTATAGACTTTTGGAAATCGTTTAACTTGTTACCTCCCGGGTTGTTGTCTGGAATTAATTTAAACTTATTTCACGGGAAAATATCTGAAATCTCAGATCAGCGTCCACTCTCAGATTTGCAGAAACCACAACTTCAGGTCGTAATAAAATCGTTCCCATCATTTGCTGAGGAAGGTCTAGGTCGGACGAATATTATATCTCACGTTATAGACGTTGGATCCACCACGCCTATAAAACAACGTCATTTTCCGGTGTCTCCGGCAATGGAGAAACTGATTTATGCAGAGCTTGACCGGATGTTAGCAAATGATGTGATAGAGGAGTCCGATAGTCCCTGGTCCTCTCCAATTGTTCTCGTCCGTAAACCAGGCAAAGTACGTTTATGTCTTGATAGCCGAAAAGTCAACTCTGTAACCGTCAAGGATGCATATCCACTGCCCAATATTGATGGTATCCTTAGTCGGTTACCGAAGGCGGAGTTCATAACTAGTCTGGACTTAAAGGATGCTTTTTGGCAAATCCCTCTTGACAGGTCGTCAAAAGAGAAGACGGCATTTACTGTTCCCGGCCGACCCTTGTACCATTTCAAAGTCATGCCATTCGGCCTCTGCAATGCACCCCAAACTATGTCGAGGCTAATGGACAAGGTAATACCGGCGAATTTGCGAACAGAAGTGTTTATCTATCTGGACGATTTGTTAATTGTGTCGGATTCATTTCAGAGACATTTGGAGGTTCTTCGGGAAGTAGCTAGGCAATTTCGTTCTGCAGGACTTACCATTAACGTTGAGAAATCGAAATTTTGCGTACAGGAAGTCCGATATCTTGGCCATTTAGTGGGGAATGGGGTGATTCAAACAGACCCGGATAAAATATCGGCCATTGTGGAATTCCCGACACCGAGGTCTGTGAAACAACTTCGACGGTTCCTGGGTATGTCAGGTTGGTACCGGAAGTTCATTAGGAATTACGCCGCTGTGACTTCGCCTTTAACAGACTTGTTAAAGACCAGTAGGAGATTTGTTTGGAGCGATGATGCTCAAAAAGCATTTGAGGAATTAAAATCTATCTTGACTACCGCCCCAGTGTTGCACAGTCCTGATTTTTCACAGCCTTTCTATATACACTGTGATGCTAGTAACACTGGTATAGGAAGTGTATTGGTACAAAAAACTGCGGAGGGCGAAGAGTTTCCCATCGCATTTATGTCGAAGAAACTAAACCAAGCCCAACGTAATTATTCGGTTACCGAACAAGAATGTTTGGCAGCAATGTTAAGCATCAAAAAGTTCCGGGCGTATGTTGAGGGTCATGAGTTTACAGTGATAACAGATCATGCGTCACTTAAGTGGCTTATGTCCCAAACGGACCTCAATTCGCGGTTGGCAAGATGGGCTTTAAAACTTCAGGGCTTTAATTTTAAAATCGAGCATAGAAAAGGCAGCAAAAATGTAGTTCCTGATGCGCTTTCGCGTACTAACACTGAAGATCTGTCCGAAATCCATGGGTTAAATTTGTCCGTTTTAGATGATCCTGGGGTCTTCGTGGATTTACAATCCGAAAAATTCAAAAGTACCGACTACTTACAACTGTTGGACAGAGTTAGGCAGAATCTTGGTAAAACTCCAGACCTTAAAATCATGGACGGTTTTCTATACAGACGTACGGAACATTGTGTAGGTGAACAATTGCATGACGATCTTGCCTGGAAGCTGTGGATACCTAAGGATATGATCAAGGAGGTTTTGGTAAAGGCCCACGACAACCACCTGTCATCTCACGGTGGCATCACTAAAACATTGGAGCGCATACGTCGTTTTTATTTCTGGCCAAATTTGGTAAATGATGTCAAAGATTATGTCAATTCCTGCGACATTTGTAAGGGAACTAAACACCCTAACTACGTTACGCGACCACCGATGGGGAAAACGTCTACCACGTCTAGATTTTTCCAGAAACTTTATGTGGATTTTCTTGGACCCTACCCTCGTTCGAAATCAGGTCATATTGGAATTTTTGTTGTACTCGACCATTTTTCAAAGTTTTGTTTTCTGAAAGCAGTTAAGAAATTCACAGCAGATATTGTCATTAAATACCTTGAGGAGGAATTATTTCATACCTTCGGCACACCGGAATCTATAGTTTCAGATAACGGTTCTCAATTCAAATCGTCTCAGTTCAATAAGCTTTTGCAAAATTATGGCATTAATCACGTATATACAGCAGTTTATTCGCCCCAAGCAAATGCATCTGAACGCGTCAATCGTTCAGTTCTATCTGCAATAAGGGCTTATATTAAACACGACCAAAGTAATTGGGATGAGTACCTCAGCAGCATAAGTTGTTCTCTACGATCATCTGTGCATTCTTCAATAGGCACTTCTCCTTATTACATGGCGTTCGGACAACATATGATTACCAACGGTAATTCATATGCACTCTTGCGGAATTTGGGGATGCTTGACGATAGGGCTGTCAGATTTAATAGAGAGGATTCGCTTGATGTAATTAGGAACCGGGCTGCAAAGAATATGAGTCGACAACAGGATAGGAACGGGAAATCTTATAATCTACGTTCTCGGGAGGTTAACTATGTGGTAGGTCAAGAGGTCTTCAGGCGAAATTTCCGTCAAAGTAGTTTTGAAAAAGGGTTTAACTCTAAACTTGCTCCGCCTTTTGTGAAAGCTCGAATTCGTAAGAAGACTGGTAATTGTTATTACGAATTGGAGGATTTGAAAGGAAAAACAGTAGGGATATATCACGCCAAGGACATCCGACGATAATTTAATCTTATAATCCAAAGAATTTCGATTTTTTTTGAAGTTTTCATTTTTTTTTGTATTCAGATTTCCTTTTAGCTACAAGCGGTATCAGTTTTGATAGCTTGGTAGCCCCAAACCTGATTTTGGCAGGGGGGTTATGTAGGGGCGCTTGTAGCATAACATTTTCAATTAAATAATTTTCAAATATTAGTTTTATGTTAAAGTCACAATTGCTTTCCCTTTCAAAATTATAACTCAGTGATAATGCAGTTCACTTTATACCGTAGATTTGAGAGCAATTATTTTTTTTTGCTTTTTGCATATGTTTTAAAATTGAGTGGTGTGTATGCGACTTTAGTAGTAGTGGTAACTGAACTAAGGCTGAATTAGCGTTTATTTTCCAAAAATTTTGGCGTTCTAAATTGGGTATAAATACTAATTCATGCCTATAGATCGGCCATTTGTTGTCTGCTGCCATATTGCTGCTGAAATTAAAAATTAAATTTCAAATAATTTTTTTTGCAAAAAGTCTGGATATTTCACAAAGAAGTGAGTTTTTCAATATAATTTTTATTGACATTCTCTCAAGTAAAAATATATATATTAATCCAATAGACTTTTTGTTGGTTTGGTGAAGGCAGCAATAAGACAAAAAAGGAGCAGGAAAACATTAGGTAGACCCCTAATACAGAAGGTAAGTTATACACACTCTTATAAAAAAATTATGCATAAGACTAATTACCTCCTCTTAATACAGAAGAATTCTAGCAAATCAAAGAGGTTTTTACCAAGGGCAAGCTCGTCAAACAAATTTTCTTGGGCCAGGGAAACCCTCAACGGAAACCCTTATGTCGGTGTCATCACGGAAACCGGACATCTTTACCGCATCATTATTCAACAGAAAGTGAAAAGTGTTCCATGGTGTTTTTTTTTGGTTTAATCATATATAAAGGAAAAAGTTTTCAGAAACAAAAATATTAATTAAGGACAAACCATAAAAACAATACAGGAAAAAAAAATAGGAAGAAATACTTTTATTTAAATAAGTGCCGCCAATATTAATATTAAAGTTAACATTTTGTCAGTGCAAAAATCACTAAAAAAATAAAAATATATATATAAAAAAAACCAAAATAAAAAAAGAACAACAATGTGCAAAATACAATAAAAAGCAGGGTTTTTTAAAGGGAAAAAATTAAAGGTACATCGGCATATGAAAATTACAAATAGAAGCAATACTTATTTTTATTCTTCTGATCATCATCATCCATCAGAAAGGAGTCCAGCGAAAGATCTTTCGACGTGGGAACCCAAAACATTGTAAGTTCAATTTTTTTTATTGTTTTTATTTGTATTTATAATACTAAAATATCATATGGTCTGTAAATCTTGTTAAAAAGGAAAAAAAAAACAAAAACACTTTGTTATTGTTATTAAGATAAACTTAAATGAAGAAAATTAATGAGCATATGATATTTTAAATTTTAACTTGTGATACCGGGAAATAGTAGCACCTTTCGATCAGGAATTAAATTTCATAAAATTTAAGTACCAGGATTATATATCTGGCTTTAAAAAATACCCAATTTATACGCGATTTTCTATAATTTAATTTTACGTGATTCCGTCGGTATTTTTATAAAAGAACGTTTAAATAAAAGGCTTTGCTTGTACGTTGTAAAATCTAAGTAACAATATCACACAAGGACAGTAATAGTTACCATTTTTTTCATATCGGTGATTGGCACGGTGCATACATCCTCGCCTGGTACCCGGTGGTCCTGGGTTCGGATCCACGTGACGGAGATTAAGTTTTTTTTATAACTTTTTTTTCCTACATTTTTTTTTATTCAAGAGTGTCTTTTTTACATTTTTTATATAAAAATTAAAATTTTTTTTGTCTGGTAAAAATAAGTTGGTTTGTTATATGTTGGATAAGGAAAGCAACCAATATCAGAGTTAAAACTAACTTTCATCTATTGCTACACTGAAAGTATTATTTACATGATATTATTTTTTTTTAATCGTCTTATAAATATTTTTTTAATTTTATTTTGCTATAAATTTTTACAAAAATCGCCCGGTATAATTCTTTGAGTGTACATAGATCACCATAGACTTGGGAAAGGTTATTTTTAGCTTTGCATGCAATTCCCTCTGACTATAATAATACGGTATTACAGTGAAGCCCGCTTATAGCGAACACCGGAGATGACGTTTGTTACAGGATTTTTTTTTTGAACCACTAGTCATGGAAAAATTCTTTAAGTAAAATGACTTAAAAATTTAGTAATTTCAATAACAGAGAAGGAAAAGAAAACAAATTCGGAAATTTAAATGATTTTATTTTTTTTTACCAATAAGTTGCCTGATCTTTCGAGTTCGTTGTAATCAAGCTTCACTGTACTTATTTGCTTGAGTTTGCTGACTTACATCCTTCTAATAATAGCTACGCATGTTTACCTTGTGTAATCCTCGCTAGTGGTACCTGTTGAGATATTGCGACTTATAACGTACGTGCAAGCATAGCATAGAGCGAAGGTGTGTGGTTAGAGATCCAGGCGTTCCGGGTTCGAGTCGCGTCTCGGCCTAGATGTTTTTTTTTGCATTTTTTTTATATTTTAATTCAATAGACATTATTTATTTTTTATTTCAAAATATACACCCGCCAACAAAAGTTTTTTATAATTTTTTTTGTGTACCTAATTTAAAAATAAAAAAAAAAATAATATTGCACATTTTTAGTCAACATATTAACTCTTGTATATATTGGTATTTATATTTATCATATCCGAACGGGATATTTTTTTTTATAGATTTCAAATATCCGAATTGGATTTAAATTTTTTTCAGCATTTTTTTTATTGATTTTTGCACCCTCGCGTTAAATTTTTCTTACATTAATTTAATTCTTTAAAATTACAAATTTCTATATAATTTCTAATTTAATTTATATTTCTACTGTTAATTAATATACTCTTTCTTTTTATTCCGCATGAATTATTTTTTTTTGTTAAATAAAACCATTGAGTATTTGAAAATGAAATTCTAAAACGTTTGTTATGATTTCTGTCTAGCTGATCGGATAGTTTAGTTTACCTATGGGATCATGCATAAAGTTATCGCCTTTCACAGCATGATCATGGTTGGGTGGGGATAATGCCGTGTAAACATCTAGACACGCTCACAGTCAACAACTTTAACTTCCGAAATCTATAAGAATTCTTTGTCTTCCGTTATTTCCGTTTCCATTATTTCTCTGTCTATCTCTTTCTAAATATTACAGCATGCAAAATTTAAATAATAAACTCTGTAGTTTTGCCATTAATTTTCACGAGGACGTAGCACCGAACTCCCCCATTGGCCGACGAGCCAGAAGCCGGAATTACAGCATGCTACCGCTACAGTCTGTCGCGATAACCTACCTGTGGTCATATTTTGTAAACGTTACATGCTACAGATATTATTTTGGCGCCCAACGTGGGGCAGATTGGTTATATTTCACATTATTTACATCTCTTTGGATTTTCATTCAAGTTTTATGTGGCCCCGAATAAATTTCCTTCTTTACCTAAAATCTTTTCTATCCCAATCCTACGTGACTTCGTTTAATTATTCTTTAACTATTATATAGATTTTCATTATTTCCTCTTTCCGTTTGATTATTTTAACCTTTGGAATTAACAAGTAGCTATGAGTTTGTTGTTAACCAACTAAGATAATCATACGCCTCCGAAACTTTGTTAGTAGCTTTATCGGGTTTTTTTTGTTGATGATTCTGGAAATGCTGTTGTTTGGATGAAAAAGCCTAAACACAGACCGTTTTATTAATGATTAACTTCGGTATAAGTCCCTCCTTTGTGTTTCCGATTAATTGGAATTGACTGTTTGGAAACTTTTCAAACTAGTACCAATTAGTACCCTCTCATAGTTTAACTAGAATCTGTTGTTTTTTTGCTCTAAAGTTTTCTCAAGTTTTTTTATTCATTCTGGATTAATTTTGTTGACTTTAAGTTTAAACTATTCGTCAGTCTATTGCAGAAATCAAACATTTACATGATTTATCTCGCTAAAACTAAAACGTATATTGTTGTGAATTTAAATTTTCAAGCTTAAATCGAAGTTTAATTTCTATTTTTTTTATTATAAATTGGCGTATATTAGCAGTTTTTTATTTTGCTTAAATTTTCGTAAATTTTTTTTTTCCTTTGGAATTGGTAAATTGCGATTGAAATATTTAGTTTTTTTAATTTTCTTGTTGAAAATACTTTTTTTTATATAATTTTTCAAAGGCATTTGTGAAACAAATTTTTATGATATTTTTTTTATTGTTTATAAGGATTAGAAGCGGTGTTGCTTTTTCTTTGGAATTTTTGGAAATAATTGTATTAGTTTTGAAAATAGATTTTCAAAATAACATTTTTTTTTGTCGGAAAGGTTTTGAAAGTATTGTTTTTTTTAAATATATATAATAATAGAAACAAATATTTTTTTTTCTTCAGGATTTTAAATGAAATTTTTGTTTTCAATTTTTTTGTGAATAGTTTTTTAAATAAATTTTTTTTTTTTGTTAAGGTTTTTTTCTTTGGAAATAAAACTGTTAA
The DNA here is from genome assembly GCA_949748255.1 of Eustalomyia histrio. Lineage (NCBI taxonomy): Eukaryota > Metazoa > Arthropoda > Insecta > Diptera > Anthomyiidae > Eustalomyia > Eustalomyia histrio. Next base: position 139,950,756 of record OX456524.1, on the reverse strand, counting down.
TTTTTTTTTTGTTCAGGAGTCATTGGATACTTTAGTAGTTCTTCTTCATAATGTCCGTTGTTAATAGCACTGAAGAGTTAGCTGGCGCTGAGAAAAATATTCATTGCGTCTATTGCAAAAAAGTGATTAAGGATTTGACTTCCCTGTATATTCCTCCTTGCGGTCATCCCTTGCACATCTCTTGCTTACATAGAATTCCGAAGAATAAGCGAGTATGTACTTTCTGCAATGGCAGACTCGTGGTACCTTCTTCTATGTCAGGTTCGTCTCTCCCACCTCCTCATGAGATGACGAGAGCATATACAAATCGAGCGGTGGAGTTTGATACAGGCAGAAATGCTAACGTACCGCCGACACCTCTTTTGTCAATCAATTCACCGCAAGAACAGCGTGAATACATACGTAGCGAGGTAATAGCTGCTGTAAGTGCACAGGAATCTGAAATGTTAACTAATCTTAGCCAACATCTGACCAAATTGGTTGAAACAACCATTGAAGCTGGTTTTCGTCGTATGAGCTTGAATGCTCAACCTCAAGTTACTCAAGTTAGTCATTCGCCTCTGTTAGAAGGCGCTGGCTCGTCAAGAGCACACGCTAACTCCACAAGAGTAGAAGATAATTTTTCTAATCCTATTCCTCCTCCAATGCGTTCTTTGTCAGCAGTTGAGCAACAGACGTTAGAACAATTATTAGGTCTTCCGAAAAATTCTATTCAAGATCCAAACTTGTCTCAAGAGTCTTTGGATCCAAATGTCGAGATAAGCAGAGGTAATAATTCCCACTCTTTTTCTTACTTTACGCCTGATAAGATAGGGCATATAATACATAATTGGAAAGTAAGGTTTACAGGAGATCCGCAGGGTATGTCTGTAGAGAATTTTATTTATAGAGTTGAGGCGTTAACAACTCAAACTTTAAATGGGAACTTTAATATCCTTTGTGATCATATTTCGACCCTTTTTGAAGCCAAAGCTAACGATTTTTTCTGGAGCTACCATCGGTCCGTTCGACACATAAATTGGCCAAATTTATGCAAGGCTCTGCGTGAGCAGTATAAAGATTCACGGACAGACGTCGACTTCCGGGAGATGATTCGCGATCGGAAACAAAAACCTGGAGAAAATTTTGATGCATTTTATGAAGCAATCACTAACATTTCTGATCGATTATCAACTCCTCTGCAGGATGAAGTCCTCGTCGAAATTCTGCGTCGGAATTTATTACCCGAAATTCAACACGAAATTTTGAACATACCGACTACTTCTGTCTCAAAATTACGTGATATCTGCCGTCGACGTGAATTTTTTATGCAGGATGTTGGAAGAAGACAACCGCTTTTTAAACCATTTGTACCTCGTAGACAGGTGCAAGAAATAGTTGAGGATGAGGTAGAATCTGATATTGAGGTTATTTCGGGCATTACCCTGACCTGTTGGAATTGTCAGCAAGTTGGACACAGGTATCAGGACTGCCTTGGGGAAAGACGTGTGTTCTGTTATGGTTGTGGTGTTCCTAATATTTATAAGCCGAATTGTGCAAATTGCAATGTTTCAAAAAACTCTCGATCAAGTGCGCTGAAAAGTGCACGCAAACAGACAAATTCGACCAGCACGAATACCGATTGATTCTCGAATCAACATCGAAGCCCAAACTTACACCTAATTTCGAAACTCATAATAATTTTTCACAAAATCTTCTAACTAATTCGGAACCTGATGGAATTTTAAACCATGAAAAGTCTTTCGACGGTACGTCGCAAGCGAGTAACTACCATACCATTTCATCTAGGTCGACACAGAACTCAAATTTCCCAAATTTTAATGCCGATAATAATAATTCTCTCTGTTCTTCCGAGAACGGAACTATTGCCAATCAAAATAACTCTTTACCGTGTTTGTCATCTGAAAATTTTCATAGGTCTCACCCACCGACATATTTAAAACCATTTCATATTCGATTAGCGGAATATAACGCTAAAAGAGATACGATTTTTAAGGAGCAGATACCGAGAGTTGAACATACTAGGTCTACGAAACGTTTGCATAACTTTTGGAGAGAAGTTAATCAGACGCGACGCAGCCTATTGAGTACCATCTACGATAGGCCAAATGATATTCGTCCATACGCTGACGTAGTGATTTTTGATAAGAATGTTAGTGGCTTACTGGATACTGGTGCCTCAGTAAGTTGTTTAGGGTCCCAGGCAGCTACGGATTTTCTGGATTCGAATGACAACTTTAAAAGAATTCGTTCTTTTGTTAAAACTGCGGATGGAAAATCACAAAACGTGTTAGGGCTCATTAAAACTGATGTCACTTTTAGAGGAGTAACTAAGCCAATAAAACTATATATAGTGCCGAATTTATCCCAGAATTTGTACTTGGGTATAGACTTTTGGAAATCGTTTAACTTGTTACCTCCCGGGTTGTTGTCTGGAATTAATTTAAACTTATTTCACGGGAAAATATCTGAAATCTCAGATCAGCGTCCACTCTCAGATTTGCAGAAACCACAACTTCAGGTCGTAATAAAATCGTTCCCATCATTTGCTGAGGAAGGTCTAGGTCGGACGAATATTATATCTCACGTTATAGACGTTGGATCCACCACGCCTATAAAACAACGTCATTTTCCGGTGTCTCCGGCAATGGAGAAACTGATTTATGCAGAGCTTGACCGGATGTTAGCAAATGATGTGATAGAGGAGTCCGATAGTCCCTGGTCCTCTCCAATTGTTCTCGTCCGTAAACCAGGCAAAGTACGTTTATGTCTTGATAGCCGAAAAGTCAACTCTGTAACCGTCAAGGATGCATATCCACTGCCCAATATTGATGGTATCCTTAGTCGGTTACCGAAGGCGGAGTTCATAACTAGTCTGGACTTAAAGGATGCTTTTTGGCAAATCCCTCTTGACAGGTCGTCAAAAGAGAAGACGGCATTTACTGTTCCCGGCCGACCCTTGTACCATTTCAAAGTCATGCCATTCGGCCTCTGCAATGCACCCCAAACTATGTCGAGGCTAATGGACAAGGTAATACCGGCGAATTTGCGAACAGAAGTGTTTATCTATCTGGACGATTTGTTAATTGTGTCGGATTCATTTCAGAGACATTTGGAGGTTCTTCGGGAAGTAGCTAGGCAATTTCGTTCTGCAGGACTTACCATTAACGTTGAGAAATCGAAATTTTGCGTACAGGAAGTCCGATATCTTGGCCATTTAGTGGGGAATGGGGTGATTCAAACAGACCCGGATAAAATATCGGCCATTGTGGAATTCCCGACACCGAGGTCTGTGAAACAACTTCGACGGTTCCTGGGTATGTCAGGTTGGTACCGGAAGTTCATTAGGAATTACGCCGCTGTGACTTCGCCTTTAACAGACTTGTTAAAGACCAGTAGGAGATTTGTTTGGAGCGATGATGCTCAAAAAGCATTTGAGGAATTAAAATCTATCTTGACTACCGCCCCAGTGTTGCACAGTCCTGATTTTTCACAGCCTTTCTATATACACTGTGATGCTAGTAACACTGGTATAGGAAGTGTATTGGCACAAAAAACTGCGGAGGGCGAAGAGTTTCCCATCGCATTTATGTCGAAGAAACTAAACCAAGCCCAACGTAATTATTCGGTTACCGAACAAGAATGTTTGGCAGCAATGTTAAGCATCAAAAAGTTCCGGGCGTATGTTGAGGGTCATGAGTTTACAGTGATAACAGATCATGCGTCACTTAAGTGGCTTATGTCCCAAACGGACCTCAATTCGCGGTTGGCAAGATGGGCTTTAAAACTTCAGGGCTTTAATTTTAAAATCGAGCATAGAAAAGGCAGCAAAAATGTAGTTCCTGATGCGCTTTCGCGTACTAACACTGAAGATCTGTCCGAAATCCATGGGTTAAATTTGTCTGTTTTAGATGATCCTGGGGTCTTCGTGGATTTACAATCCGAAAAATTCAAAAGTACCGACTACTTACAACTGTTGGACAGAGTTAGGCAGAATCTTGGTAAAACTCCAGACCTTAAAATCATGGACGGTTTTCTATACAGACGTACGGAACATTGTGTAGGTGAACAATTGCATGACGATCTTGCCTGGAAGCTGTGGATACCTAAGGATATGATCAAGGAGGTTTTGGTAAAGGCCCACGACAACCACCTGTCATCTCACGGTGGCATCACTAAAACATTGGAGCGCATACGTCGTTTTTATTTCTGGCCAAATTTGGTAAATGATGTCAAAGATTATGTCAATTCCTGCGACATTTGTAAGGGAACTAAACACCCTAACTACGTTACGCGACCACCGATGGGGAAAACGTCTACCACGTCTAGATTTTTCCAGAAACTTTATGTGGATTTTCTTGGACCCTACCCTCGTTCGAAATCAGGTCATATTGGAATTTTTGTTGTACTCGACCATTTTTCAAAGTTTTGTTTTCTGAAAGCAGTTAAGAAATTCACAGCAGATATTGTCATTAAATACCTTGAGGAGGAATTATTTCATACCTTCGGCACACCGGAATCTATAGTTTCAGATAACGGTTCTCAATTCAAATCGTCTCAGTTCAATAAGCTTTTGCAAAATTATGGCATTAATCACGTATATACAGCAGTTTATTCGCCCCAAGCAAATGCATCTGAACGCGTCAATCGTTCAGTTCTATCTGCAATAAGGGCTTATATTAAACACGACCAAAGTAATTGGGATGAGTACCTCAGCAGCATAAGTTGTTCTCTACGATCATCTGTGCATTCTTCAATAGGCACTTCTCCTTATTACATGGCGTTCGGACAACATATGATTACCAACGGTAATTCATATGCACTCTTGCGGAATTTGGGGATGCTTGACGATAGGGCTGTCAGATTTAATAGAGAGGATTCGCTTGATGTAATTAGGAACCGGGCTGCAAAGAATATGAGTCGACAACAGGATAGGAACGGGAAATCTTATAATCTACGTTCTCGGGAGGTTAACTATGTGGTAGGTCAAGAGGTCTTCAGGCGAAATTTCCGTCAAAGTAGTTTTGAAAAAGGGTTTAACTCTAAACTTGCTCCGCCTTTTGTGAAAGCTCGAATTCGTAAGAAGACTGGTAATTGTTATTACGAATTGGAGGATTTGAAAGGAAAAACAGTAGGGATATATCACGCCAAGGACATCCGACGATAATTTAATCTTATAATCCAAAGAATTTCGATTTTTTTTTGAAGTTTTCATTTTTTTTTTGTATTCAGATTTCCTTTTAGCTACAAGCGGTATCAGTTTTGATAGCTTGGTAGCCCCAAACCTGATTTTGGCAGGGGGTTATGTAGGGGCGCTTGTAGCATAACATTTTCAATTAAATAATTTTCAAATATTAGTTTTATGTTAAAGTCACAATTGCTTTCCCTTTCAAAATTATAACTCAGTGATAATGCAGTTCACTTTATACCGTAGATTTGAGAGCAATTATTTTTTTTTGCTTTTTGCATATGTTTTAAAATTGAGTGGTGTGTATGCGACTTTAGTAGTAGTGGTAACTGAACTAAGGCTGAATTAGCGTTTATTTTCCAAAAATTTTGGCGTTCTAAATTGGGTATAAATACTAATTCATGCCTATAGATCGGCCATTTGTTGTCTGCTGCCATATTGCTGCTGAAATTAAAAATTAAATTTCAAATAATTTTTTTTGCAAAAAGTCTGGATATTTCACAAAGAAGTGAGTTTTTCAATATAATTTTTATTGACATTCTCTCAAGTAAAAATATATATATTAATCCAATAGACTTTTTGTTGGTTTGGTGAAGGCAGCAATAAGACAAAAAAGGAGCAGGAAAACATTAGGTAGACCCCTAATACAGAAGGTAAGTTATACACACTCTTATAAAAAAATTATGCATAAGACTAATTACCTCCTCTTAATACAGAAGAATTCTAGCAAATCAAAGAGGTTTTTACCAAGGGCAAGCTCGTCAAACAAATTTTCTTGGGCCAGGGAAACCCTCAACGGAAACCCTTATGTCGGTGTCATCACGGAAACCGGACATCTTTACCGCATCATTATTCAACAGAAAGTGAAAAGTGTTCCATGGTGTTTTTTTTTGGTTTAATCATATATAAAGGAAAAAGTTTTCAGAAACAAAAATATTAATTAAGGACAAACCATAAAAACAATACAGGAAAAAAAATAGGAAGAAATACTTTTATTTAAATAAGTGCCGCCAATATTAATATTAAAGTTAACATTTTGTCAGTGCAAAAATCACTAAAAAAAAATATATATATATAAAAAAACCAAAATAAAAAAAGAACAACAATGTGCAAAATACAATAAAAAGCAGGGTTTTTTAAAGGGAAAAAATTAAAGGTACATCGGCATATGAAAATTACAAATAGAAGCAATACTTATTTTTATTCTTCTGATCATCATCATCCATCAGAAAGGAGTCCAGCGAAAGATCTTTCGACGTGGGAACCCAAAACATTGTAAGTTCAATTTTTTTATTGTTTTTATTTGTATTTATAATTCTAAAATATCATATGGTCTGTAAATCTTGTTAAAAAGGAAAAAAAAAACAAAAACACTTTGTTATTGTTATTAAGATAAACTTAAATGAAGAAAATTAATGAGCATATGATATTTTAAATTTTAACCTGTGATACCGGGAAATAGTAGCACCTTTCGATCAGGAATTAAATTTCATAAAATTTAAGTACCAGGATTATATATCTGGCTTTAAAAAATACCCAATTTATACGCGATTTTCTATAATTTAATTTTACGTGATTCCGTCGGTATTTTTATAAAAGAACGTTTAAATAAAAGGCTTTGCTTGTACGTTGTAAAATCTAAGTAACAATATCACACAAGGACAGTAATAGTTACCATTTTTTTCATATCGGTGATTGGCACGGTGCATACATCCTCGCCTGGTACCCGGTGGTCCTGGGTTCGGATCCACGTGACGGAGATTAAGTTTTTTTTATAACTTTTTTTTCCTACATTTTTTTTTATTCAAGAGTGTCTTTTTTACATTTTTTATATAAAAATTAAAATTTTTTTTGTCTGGTAAAAATAAGTTGGTTTGTTATATGTTGGATAAGGAAAGCAACCAATATCAGAGTTAAAACTAACTTTCATCTATTGCTACACTGAAAGTATTATTTACATGATATTATTTTTTTTTAATCGTCTTATAAATATTTTTTTAATTTTATTTTGCTATAAATTTTTACAAAAATCGCCCGGTATAATTCTTTGAGTGTACATAGATCACCATAGACTTGGGAAAGGTTATTTTTAGCTTTGCATGCAATTCCCTCTGACTATAATAATACGGTATTACAGTGAAGCCCGCTTATAGCGAACACCGGAGATGACGTTTGTTACAGGATTTTTTTTTTGAACCACTAGTCATGGAAAAATTCTTTAAGTAAAATGACTTAAAAATTTAGTAATTTCAATAACAGAGAAGGAAAAGAAAACAAATTCGGAAATTTAAATGAATTTATTTTTTTTTACCAATAAGTTGCCTGATCTTTCGAGTTCGTTGTAATCAAGCTTCACTGTACTTATTTGCTTGAGTTTGCTGACTTACATCCTTCTAATAATAGCTACGCATGTTTACCTTGTGTAATCCTCGCTAGTGGTACCTGTTGAGATATTGCGACTTATAACGTACGTGCAAGCATAGCATAGAGCGAAGGTGTGTGGTTAGAGATCCAGGCGTTCCGGGTTCGAGTCGCGTCTCGCCCTAGATGTTTTTTTTTGCATTTTTTTTATATTTTAATTCAATAGACATTATTTATTTTTTATTTCAAAATATACACCCGCCAACAAAAGTTTTTTATAATTTTTTTTGTGTACCTAATTTAAAAATAAAAAAAAAAATAATATTGCACATTTTTAGTCAACATATTAACTCTTATATATATTGGTATTTATATTTATCATATCCGAACGGGATATTTTTTTTATAGATTTTAAATATCCGAATTGGATTTAAATTTTTTTTCAGCATTTTTTTTATTGATTTTTGCACCCTCGCGTTAAATTTTTCTTACATTAATTTAATTCTTTAAAATTACAAATTTCTATATAATTTCTAATTTAATTTATATTTCTACTGTTAATTAATATACTCTTTCTTTTTATTCCGCATGAATTATTTTTTTTGTTAAATAAAACCATTGAGTATTTGAAAATGAAATTCTAAAACGTTTGTTATGATTTCTGTCTAGCTGATCGGATAGTTTAGTTTACCTATGGGATCATGCATAAAGTTATCGCCTTTCACAGCATGATCATGGTTGGGTGGGGATAATGCCGTGTAAACATCTAGACACGCTCACAGTCAACAACTTTAACTTCCGAAATCTATAAGAATTCTTTGTCTTCCGTTATTTCCGTTTCCATTATTTCTCTGTCTATCTCTTTCTAAATATTACAGCATGCAAAATTTAAATAATAAACTCTGTAGTTTTGCCATTAATTTTCACGAGGACGTAGCACCGAACTCCCCCATTGGCCGACGAGCCAGAAGCCGGAATTACAGCATGCTACCGCTACAGTCTGTCGCGATAACCTACCTGTGGTCATATTTTGTAAACGTTACATGCTACAATTTCCGATTTAAAAGATTTGTCCTAATATTAAAAAATCGCTTTTTAACGATTTAGCGTTTTGGCGTTTTTTTAAGTTTCTACACGCACAGAAAAAACATGGTTGCAACATGATCACTGCTACTATATTTAGCTTGCTGCAATCGGGTATGGTTGTCACAACCATGTTATTGGTTTTTCGACATGGTCGCTGCCATCATTATTATAGTAAATATTTTACTATTTTATGATTGACACCTTCTATTATATAACATGATTGGCTGTAACCATACTGTGGTTAGAACAATTTTAACCATGAAAAAAATATGATATTTATGCAACCATAAAATGATGGCAACAATCAATAAAAAATAAAACATGACTTTGACATTTACGGTCATAAAATTTTCTTGTTTTCATAAAAACCAAAATTTTATCAGTTCAGTCAGTTTGTTTTTACAACAAAATGTCATTTTGCTTACTAAAACTGGACAAATGTCAGATGGGTTTTCTACCTGTCATGAGGTATTAAAAAATTTCAGATCCAGGTAATTTTTCTTTTAACTTTAGATTTTGTTAAAGGGGTTTTTTTCCAAAATTTCTTATGCATATGATATTATTTACACAAATACAATACAAAATACTGAATACTTAGAAATTTATCTGATAAAAACATTTTTAGATTTTATGGACTTTTACTTAAACTAAAATTCAACATCATAATAAACCAAATTCAACATCATAATATGCTTATTTAGAATCATAATATGGTAATATGATTGTCCCAACCATGTTTTTTTTCTGCGTGTAGCTTTTATGTGGATTTTCTTCATATCTTAGTGATTATATAACATTTTTATTTTATTAATTTGACGAATTTTTATTTAACAGATTTTTTTAGTTATCGATTTTTAACAATTTTGACGGAATTTGTATTTCAACGTTTTAGCGATTTTTTTTTCAATTTCTGTGATTTTCATTTAAGAGATTCTTCCTTTAGTTAATGCTTTTTGCCAATTAGGATTTTTTTTTTCAACTTCAGATATTTTCCTCGAGTTTTTTTAATTTGAGTGGTTTTCAGATTTGTTTTATATATTTTATATAAAAGTTTTTTTCTGATTTTTATTTTTTTGTTGGTTTTTTTTTGTCTTTTTGTTTTTAAAACTTTTGTTTTTTTTTTCGTTTTTAAAACTTTTGTTTTTTTTTCGTTTTGAAATTTTTTGTTTTCTTAATTAGCAAATTTTTTAGATACATATCTGGCAATCGCTTTTTACAGATTTTGGTTTGATTTTTGGTTTTTACAGATTTGGTTTTTTTTGGGTTAATTTTTTTCTCATTTTAGCGATTTTTTTTTTTTTTAATTTCCGTAACTTTTGGGATTGTTTTTTTAAATCAGTTTTTTCATATTATTTTTTATTTTTAAAATGTTGGCGTTTTTTTTTCTTTATTTAAGAAAATTTTCCTGAAGTTATCACTTTTTAAGAATTTTTGACAGTTTTTATACCCTTCACCACAGGTGGAAGGGTATATATAAGTTTGTCATTCCGTTTGTAATTTCTACAATATTGATCTTAGACCCTATAAAGTATATATATTCTGGGTCCTTATGAAGAGCGAAGTTGATTTAACGATGTCCGTCTGTCCGTCTGTCCGTCTGTCCGTCTGTGTGTTGAAATGGGTTTTCCGAAGAACCCAGACGTGATGAGGACTTGATTCTTTTTTATTTCTGTTACATGTGATCCATTTCTGTTTGCTATTAAAAATCAGACAGATCGGTTAATAAATGGCTGAGATATTAGCAAAAAACCAGGACCACCTCTAATTTTTCCAGTAAAATCCCTTTGTTTAATATGTATGTAGAATTTTGAGCATAACAACACATCCATGTGTTAAAATTTTTTTTTTTTACTAACTTTGTTGTTTTTTTTCTTTCATCTCCACCATTTATACACAAACAACACACATACAAAGATTTGTCATTTAAATAAAAATAAACAAATCCCTAATGACGAAGACTTTTATATATGTACATCTATTGACGATGATTTTGTGTAAGCTTCAATAGCTCAGTTGTCTAGACGCCATGTCACAAATACTTTTTTTCTCTAAGCCCGCGGAGTTCTAGGTTCAAATCTCGGTAAGGTCAATTCACTTTTTTTTTGTACATTTTTTTTTTATTATTTTCTTAATATTTTTTTTTTTTGCTTATTTTTGGTTTTTTTTTTAACATTTAATAATTAATTTATATAAAATTTTATATTAATAATTAAAATTATTTTCTTTCATCTCCACCTTTTATACACAAACAACACACATACAAAGATTTGTCATTTAAATAAAAACTAAACAAATCCCTAATGAACGAAGACTTTTATATATGTACATCTATTGACGATGATTTTCTGTAAGCTTCAATAGCTCAGTTGTCTAGACGCCATGTCACAAATACGTTTTTTCTCTAAGCACGCGGAGTTCGAGGTTCAAATCTCGATGAGGTCAATTCACTTTTTTTTTACATTTTTTTTTATTATTTTCTTAAGACTTTTTTTTTTGCTTATTTTTGGTTTTTTTTAACATTTAATAATTAATTTATATAAAATTTTATATTAATAATTAAATAATCCATAAATAGGCTAAAAACATCAACATTTTTATAAAAACCCTCTGATACAAACAAAATACAAACGTTTTTATACCTTTCACCACAGGTGAAAGGGTCGCGGGTTCGTTAAGATTTTTTTTTGTTTATTTTTTACATTTAATAATTAATTTAAATAAAATTTTATATTAATAATTAAATAATCCATAAATAGGCTAAAAACATCAAAATTTGTATAAAAACCCTCTGATACTAACAAAATACAAACGGTTTTATTTCTATTTTTTGCTCCGATTTAAAAGAATTTATAAAAAGATTTTTAAACCATTTTATTTCTCACATATTAAGAAAATTTTATACATAATTTACCTTTGAGTGAAACTATTTTAGGTCATAACTTATAATAATTTATAAAAAAAATTATAAACTATTTTCCTTCAAATTTTTAAAATTAAGCTAAAAAAATTACAAATATTTCTAATAAAAAAGCGAAATAAAATCCTAAATGCAAATTTGCCAGCTAAATCAAACTATTTTGTAGAAATAAAACACATGCAGTTCTAGTGATTTCTTTTAACGATTTGTTGAAATTCTTTTCTTTCACCTCTTAACCTTTTATACACAAACAACAAACACTATTCTAGAGCTGTATTATGACCTATGGATACGTCTTATATAGCAAAAGATCGAAAATCTTTAGTATAACATATTTGCTGAAAAACTCGGAAATATCGGTTCAGATACAAAAAAGTTATGCCCAAAACATACATTTTTTTAAAATACATATTTTCTGGAACCATAAATCTTCCCGAGTCCAAGTTTTATCTCCAAACTAAATGGTTAATTTCCTCTTAAAGGCGTCCGTATATAAATCTGTCCATTTCATATATGTCCATATATAAACTTCAGTTTTTTCCCAACCATGGTGAAGGGTATATAAGATTCGGCATAGCCGAATTTAGCCGCTCTTACTTGTTCTAATTACAGCGGTTTTTACTGAAGATTTTTTTAATTTTTTAACGATGTTGTGAATTTTTTTTTTTTTTGGATTTTAAAAACTTTTTCCCAATTTTATTGAATTTTCCTGCAGAGTGTTTTTTAGCAGCTATTGTTGTTTTTACCAATTCTAGCGTTTTTTTTATTTCAGCGTTTTTACTGAAAATTTTTTTAAATTTTTAGCGATTTTGTGAAAATTTGTTTTAGATTTTAAGAAATTTTTCTCAATTTTATTGATTTTTCCTGCAGAGGTTTCTTCAGCAGCTATTGTAAATTTTACCAATTCTAGCGTTTTTTTAATACAGCGTTTTTACTAAAAATTTTTTAATTTTTAGCGATTTTGTGATTTTTTTTTAGATTTATTTTAAGGACTTTTTCTCAATTAAAGTGATATTTTTTGCAGAGGTTTCTTTACCAGATATTTACCAATTCTTTCGTTTTTTTATTTTACTGGCGATTTTTTTAATTTTTTAGCGATTTTGTGAAATTTTTTTTTGATTTATTTTAAGGAATTTTTTCCACTTTAAGTGATTTTTCTTCCAGAGGTTTCTTCAGCAGCTATTGTTTTTAAGCAATTTTAGCGTTTTTTTTTTTTATTATAGCGTTTTTACTTAAGTTACCGATTTTTTTTCCTTTTCATTTATTATTTACAACTTTTTGAAAATATTAACGGTTTTTTGGATTTCTTTTATATATTTTATCCATTTTAGCGATTTTCCTTGATATTACTGTTATTTACTGATTTTGGCGTTTTTTTTTAATCTATTTTTTTAAATATTACAATTTTTTATAAAGATTTTTGTCCAAAAATGTATTTGCTGTTACTCTGTAGTATAATTTTTAGTTTTTAGTTTAGCGACTTATCTCTAATTTTTAGATTTTTTAACAGAATTTTTTTGGCAGAATTTTGTTTCATTTTTTATTTTAGCGATTTTTTTCATTCCAGATATTTTGATGAATTTGTGTTTTAACAATTTCAGTTATTTTCGTTAAATTTTAATGACTTTTTTTTTCTTTACGAGATTTTGATTGTGAAGTAACGAAACAATCCAATCATCCACCATAAAACCACAGCGCCAAGTTTAGGCGCCACGAGTTGAGAAACTGTTAATACTTATAGGCATGTAAAAATCGTCTACTTTCGAGACCATTATTTAAATTTTATTGCATAGTAAATTTAAGTTTTTTTGAGTACTTCAGCTTCGCTAGATTTAATTTAAAACACCTAAAGTTATCGGCTAAATTAAGCGTTTTTTTTTTGTTGCTCATTTCAAACACAAATTTTCAATCTCATTGCTAACAAATATCCAAGCATTAAAGGGTTAAAATGCATTCCTTTAAACTTTTTTATCTTAATTGATATTTGATGTTAACAAATATTTAATAAACTATTATTGCAACATTCATCTTTTAAAACAATTAAAAAAAAATACATAAAAGATAAAAATTTCAAGAAAAAAAAATAACTTCAATTTATTTAAAAAGTTACAGTTAAAATTAAATAAAAATCACTTCAGGTAGAAAACTCCAATAAAAGAGTTACCAAAAAGTGTTTCAACGAAATATTGAACGAATTTGCTACTTAAATTTTAAAAATGAATTTTAACGCTTTAATTTTAATTGCTATTTCAATATTTTATCTGTGTTGCTTTGAAATGCATGCAGTAAAAGCTGAGATTGTGTGTCCAGTTGAACAAGCGGATAGGATAATTCGTTTGTAATACAGTATCCATAGCCAACCAGTTGTAGTGTATTTTACAAATGTAATCGTGGCGTTGCCATTTTAAATAAATGCCCAGAAGGTCTACACTATAATATACGTATTCAGGTAGGTTATGTCGATGATGGAATTTATGATGGAGGTTAAAGTTGGATTATATTCTGATATATATATATTTTTTTTTTGCTTTTCGTTGGCAATGAAAAAACTGGAGGGAATTTGTTATACAAATATATTTCATGCTGTATTTTTATATCTTTTTAATGGTTTTTATCTATATACATATTTTTTTTTTTTTTTTTTTGTAATGTTTCCCCTAAAGGCTTGTGATTTCCCATACCGTGCTAAGTGTCAGTTGGAAAACGTCATGTAATACACACAAAAAGAAAAGTACAGAAACCCCTGATGTTGTTATAGATGATAGAGTTATTTATTATTTTGTTGTTTTGTTTGCTTGTGTACATTTTGTATAAGAGTGTGTGTATGTAGACAACATTGACAAATGGTTTTTTAATAACATCCAAAATTTATATTAAATAAACTTTGACTACTAACCATTTTTGTGTTTTTTTTTTATATAAAGGGTGGTTAAATTTTAAGGGCCGATGTTGATTTTGAATAAAACACAAATTATTTAGGAAATTATTGTCATAATATGGTATAGTTCAATTATGCATAAAACAAAATATCGGCCAAATGGCCGCCGCGACCTCGGCGGCACACCTCCATCCTATGGTCCAAATTTTCGATGACGCTGAGGCATAATTGAGGTTCCATGCCGTTAATGTGCCGGATTATCTTATCCTTTAGCTCGTGAATTGTTGCTGGCTTATCGACGTACACCTTTTCTTTCAAATAACTTTAAAGAAAGAAGTCCAACGGTGTCAAATCACATGATCTTGGCGGCCAATTGACATCGCCATCACGTGAGATAACACGGCCATTGAATTTGTCTCGCAAAAGAGCCATTGTTTCGTTAGCTGTGTGGCAAGTGGCACCGTCCTGTTGAAACCACATATTGTCCAGGATCATATCCTCAATTCCTGGCCGCAATATTTTCGTTATCATCTCGCGATAGCGAACACAGTTCACGGTAAATGCCTGGCCGACCTCATGACACACTTTCGCGAACAACAGCAATGTTTTCCGAAGAACGAACTGGGTGAGCATGTACAGGTGTTTTCATAGACCCGGTTTGCTGAAATTTGTCCACAATTCTCTCGATTGTGGACACATTTGGTCGATTATGCTGACCAAAAAAATCACGAAGTGCACGAAATGCATTTTGATTTGAACGCCCATTTTCATAATAAGCCTGAATAACTTTAACGCGTTGCTCGATTGTGTATCTTTTCATGGTTCAAATTGAGTTAGTATGATATTGAGAAATGTCAAATGAAATGCAGAAAAAAACTTGACGTTTAGGTGTGGTTCACATTCAACATCGGCCCTTAAAATTTAACCACCCTTTATAAAAAGTAAAGCTTAAAAGTCAGATACTTCATTACCGATTGTTATGATTTTTTTTAAGAAATTTTCTGTTCAAAAAAAAGTTATTTAACTTTTTCCAGTAAATATTTCAATTTAATGTTTTAGTTTAAAGAGTTTGCACCGGTCTCTAAACAGGCACTCTTTCCCCTATTTGTCTGCAAAAGTCTGTTTTAGGATGATGAGGAGGACACTATTTCCGTTTTAGCTCCTCCCCTTAAACATGATCAAAACCCCCGACAGAGTAACAACCTACATGTCAAATCCTAGGTACAGCATTTTGGAATGGGCGTTAAAGTCCACCAATTTTATTCCAATTTTTTTCCAAGTTATTATTGGAAATTTCAAAACGTATCTCATTATGGGTTTGGCCCATACTCCATAGAATATATATTTTAAACTTGACATTTCCAGCCGAAGGGGTTTGGGCAGAACGTAACATGCCAAATTTCAAGTTCCTCGTTCCAGCAGTTTGAGCTGAGTGAATAATGGTGTGAATGTTTTCCCTATTTAAATCCATTTTTACCACGTACAATAGGAAATATTAAATAAATTATCTTAAATAAATTTTCGAAATTTTTGGACAGGCCATTAAGGTGCAGATTTTTCATCTTTCGAACCCCCTTTTTTTACCACATTTCTTCCGAGAATTTCTTATCACAAAGATCCAGGTTCGCTTCATTCCATTTCGTTTTCAATCCATTCGTTTCCCATATTATTAAACTTCATTCTCCTGGTGTTTTAATTCCTCTCTCTCCTCATCCCTCTCCATTTCGTTGCCATTGTCTTGCTATTTTCACATTACATTTTATTTCGCTTCCCATGACGTGTTTTAATTCTACAATTTTGCCGTTCAACCCCATTTCCCAATTTTAGTGTTTCAGTTTCACGGGTTTTTAATTTTAATAGCCGTTAAGGGAAAAATGTCCCCTTTTATGTAAACCGTCAATTTTTGTGCGTTCCTGACAAAAATTTCATACTCAAGGAAGCACATAATTTAAAAATCAAAATTCTCTGCAAAACGGTTTGGTCAGGCAGTTAACTTTTTCCTCTTCAACGGCACGTTTCCTCTGCTGAATTGCTTCTAAGGAAGGGCAGCGACATAGGACGGTTCGCTTCCTTTGTTGGGCTGCGACTAGGGGAGGGTAGCGACCTGGGATGGCACGCTCCCATCAACCGGAGGCGGCACGCTTCCTCCGTTGATTTGTGACTAGAGGAGGAAAGCAAAATCGTGCCGTCCAAGCTCACTCTGTTGACGTTGGTTAGGGAATGACAGCTACCGGGGACGGCACACTTCCTCTGTTGAGCTGTGACTACAGAATATTTTGTTTTAAACTAAATCCGTGCGTAAGTGGAAGTCCTTTTCGTTTTGAACCCCTGTTCTTACCACGATCGTGACAAAAATTATAAGAAGATGATTGTCAGTTAAATAGTCCCATTTTTAAAACTTCAGGTTTCTAGCCAAGTGTTTTTTTTTTTTTTGCATTCCGTTAAGGATGACACATTTTCCCTTTGCGAGCGTTTTCTTACCACGTTCATGACAAAAATTCTTAATACGTGTATTATCAGTAAAATTTCTAATGCCTGAAGGAACACATAAATATTTTGAATTTCAGATTACTATCCAAAGGTGTTTGGGTAGGTCGTTAATAGGAATACAGTTTACCATGTTTCGGCCTAAAATTTTACAAAGATCCCTTTCCGCGTACTAAAGGGAACAAATATTTTAAATTTAAATTCTTTAGCTTAAGAGTTTTGGCCAGGAAACTTTTCGCATTTTGTCTTTCCCCGTAGGCATTACCAAACAGCTTGCCTTAGTTGGCGTCTACGACAGAGGAAGAAATACAGGCATAAATTTAAGTTCCTAGTAAAGGGTGTTTTTTTTTTATACAGGTATAGAACTTTGAAATAAAATAGAAAAAGATAATTTTTTTAAATTGACATAAAATTTACTTTATTCTAAAGATAATCTTCTGACATTATAATTTAAATATGACTTCTGGCATATGACCGCCACGGCTGGCTCGGACGTAGTCTAATCAGGAGGTCCAATTTTCGATGACTTTTTCCAACATTTGTGGACGTCTATCGGCAATAACGCGGCGAATGTGGTCCTCCAAGTGGTCAATCGTTTCGAGCTTATCACATATCCCCACAGAAAATAGTCTAGCGGCGTTAAATCGCACGATCTTGGAGGCCGAAACGAGAAACTATGCGTTTACCAAACGTTTCCTTCAATAAATCAATTGTGGCACAAGCTGTGTGACATGTTGCGCCGTCTTGTTGCAACCACAGCTCCTGCACACCATGGTTGATCAATTGATGAACGAAAAAGTCAGAAATCATGGCTATATAGCGGTCACTATTGACTGTAACTTTCTGACCAGCATCGTTTAAAAAGAAGTACCGACCAATGATTCCACCCATAAAGCACACCAAACAATCAGTTTTTCTGGATGTAACGCTGTCTCAACATACACGTTAGGATAATCATTACTCCAAATACGGCAGTTTTGTTTCAGGCGTCCGTCTATTCATGTTAAAATGCCAAACCAAACTAAACACAAATCACTTGACAGCTAACAAAATGGTCGTCAGTTAAAAAAGTGTTGACAACTTAAAGTTCTATACCTGTATAGAAAACACCCTTTGCAAGCAGTTTAGGTGATTTTGAGTGAGTGAGTAATTAAGTGGGTGAGTTATTGTGTGACTGATAAAGTAAGTGAGATTGCGAAAAACTAAGTGAGTGTGTAAGAGAGTAAGTGAGTGAGGAAGAAAGTGAGTGAGTAAGCCAGTCAATTAAAAATTTAAATGTATGCTTTCTAATTTCAGCTTTTGTGTACGTTATCTGTTTTGGGTTAATACAATGGCAAAAACTTTCACTGAAACTGATGAAATGGACTTCGTATAGTTGACACAATCATTAATTCAATAGACGTACGGACACCGATTGATCCTATACCATTTATATTTATTTAAGTGGTTTATCATCAAAGTTGTCCTTGAACTAAAAAAGGGAAAATAAATTAAAAAAAAAATGTAAAATCCTAACATTTATAAATCTAACTAAAGATTCATTTTGCTAATTATTTATAATTAGTAACGCATAATCTCTTGAAACCAACTCATACAACTTCAAAAAATCTATGTTATTTTAGCTAAATTACAAGGAATTTCAAACAAATATTTTTATACCAATTAAAACATTACATTTTTTAAATCTACATTAAATTCAAATGCATTAATATCTTCCCAGCAGCATTTTAGTAATGGGTGGTCATTACTAATATCTAAATAATAAGCAGTCGAATTAGGTAGATTTATAAAAATACTGCATTATAAAAATACAAAAAAAAAAATAGTTACCAAAATAAGAAGTTATACATTGTTAAAAAAAAGTGGTTCCGAATTTACAAATAATAATGCTTACTTATATGTAAATGTATTAGTATTACAAAGTAAGTGGATATCAATATCACATTACTTTTTTTATATTAAATAAGTAGTCTCGCGTCAGCTTGACTGCTTATAAAAACGTTATCGTCTAACAAAAATAACTAATATTGGCGCTGAATTGTAATTGTTTTCCATATATAACCACTTATTTGGTAATGCAAGTTTTTGCTGGATTCAGTTTTCAAGTGTATTAAACAACTTTTTCATTACTGTATTGCAGTTAAGCAATAGGAAGCGCTTAAAACAATTGTTTTCTCATTTTATTTAGTAACGTAATATTTATTCAAATTGTTTCCTTTGATAACTCTTTAATATTTTTTTTGTGTAAGTTTTTCCCTTTAAATACAAAAAATCCTTTTGAAAATCCTTCATTCAGCTAAAAATATATTATTTTTAGAGTAGGTACTATAAAAAATGCCCACTTGATTTATGTTTGCATAAATCAAAACAACTGTTTTTCATTTTTAAGTTTAATTAGCTTTGCCTAAAATTGTTTGTATAAGCATTTACAATTTTACATTACCCTGGTATTAAAGGTGTGTGAAAGGAAATTATACGAACAAAAAAATTAAATTTAATCAATAAAAACCATTAAGATTGTTTATATATTTTTAAAAGTAAAAGTTTTTTTTTCTTTTTCCTATTATTAGGGTCTTGCTTTACATTTCTATTTATACCTTTTTAAGTGGTTAAATTTTTTGCTTTCTAAATATATAGAAGAAAAAAAAATCCACTTACTTTTATGTTATTTTAATAAACCAACTGGGGTAGTAATTTATTTTTTTTAAGGCGATTATAGTAACTGTACACAAAGACTTTTTGCCGGCCAAACTTAATATTATTCTGTAAAATAATTTTAACGAGTGTTAATGAAAAGCTAATCATATTAAAAAATTATACTGATGATCGTTTTGGGGTGAAATGTGATATAATGATATGGAAAACATGAATGTGAAGCATGTGAAACATAATATGGGATTCAACAGGGTTAAAATTTCTTAAGAGGTGAAATTGTTTTTAGTGGAAAATTGTTTATTTTCTATTGACGTCAATTCTAAAAGCATTGCCATAAAAGCTGCACAGGTTTTATATCTAGGGGAGACTGTTCTTTCTCCTTCTGGACCCATGGACCTAACAGGTCAATTGAGAAGTTCCCTTCCTGACACATAGATGGCGCTTCTAGACTTAAATCAAAAGACAGCTGTCAGATCATCAGTTTGTGAATTATAGCATTTTGAGTGAAGCAACTTTTGTTATTGTGAAAAAAATGGATAAAATAGAATTTCGCGTGTTGAAAAAAAATTGCTTTTTTAAGGAAAGCAAAAACTTGGCTTGATGACGAGTTCCGGACACTGCCGCAGGAAAATCAACCATCAAGGATTGGTATGCTAAGTTCAGACATGGTGAAATGATCACCAAAGATGGTGAACGCAGTGGACGCCCAAAAGAGGTTGTTACGGACGAAAACATAAAAAAACACAAAATGATTTCGGATGACCGTAAATTGAAATTGAATGAAATAGCAGGTACTCTAAAGATATCAACTGAACGTGTACATCATATCATTCACGAATATTTGGGTATGATAAAGCCCTGTGCAAAGTGGGTGCCGTGCGAGCTCACTTTTGACCAAAAACAAGTCAGTGAAAACGAAGGCGAACATCCAAGAATTGGTCTTCGAATTGCTTCCGCATTTACCGTATTCTCCAGATCTGGCCCCCAGCGACTATTTCCTGTTCTCAGATCTCAAAAGAATGCTCACTGGGAAGAAATGTTCGTCGAATGAAGAGGTGATCGCCGAAACTGAGGCCTATTTTGAAGCAAAGGACAAATCGTACTACAAAAATGGTATCGAAAAGTTGGAGGGTCGCTATAATCAGTGTATCACCCTTGAAGGGAACTATGTTGAATAAAAAAAAAACGAATATTGCCAAAAAAAAATGTGTTTTAGTATGGTAGGCCGGGGACTTTTCAATTAATCTGTTACCTCCCCCATACCCATAAATTGAGGTCAAACTATAGCCGAATTTTTCACGGCATTTTTTTTTTTTTGACCCATGGGCACAATTTTGAACCGATTCCCGAAATACCGGGCACAGGATTTAGGTCTACACGCAAAGAAAAAAACATGGTTGCGAGAATCATATTCGAAGAGCATCATATATTTTGGGGTTTATGATTGTGCCAACCATAGTTGTACTATATTATAGTTATCATATTATGATAATAAAATATCCATAATTTTACCATAATATTGACCCTACAGTTATAGTATGATCCAAAAATTACTCCCCATAGGGGAGATACTTGTTTTCAGCTACATTTCAACTAAGTATATTTTATTTAATAAAATTTATAAAATTTTTACAATAAATTTTATCTTATCTGTTTGATTTTACTAAATCTAAACACAGAGAAAAAAACATGGTTGCAACATGGTCACTGCTACCATACCATACTTGCTGCATTCAGGTATGATTGTCACAATCAAGTTATTGGTTTATAAATAGGTTCCAACGATCAATATGGTTGCTATTATCATTATTAAAGTAAAAATTTTACTATGTTATGATTGCCACTCAAACATGATTGGCTGTAACCATACTGTGGTGACAAAAATTTTGACTATGAAAAAAATATGATAATTATGGAACTATAAAATGTTAACAACACTCAATAAATAATAATAAATCAAATACAAAAATTTTCATTGTTTCAGTCGCCCATGTAAAAATTTACTATATGATAATTTTTACCTGGGGCCTTTTGCATAAACATTATAATTTACACTAATCAATTAAGATTTTATATTTTTTTAAATCTTTTAATAAAAATAATAATAAATTTAATATATATATATATATATATATATATATATATATTTTCATTGTTTCAGTCGCCCATGTAAAAATTTACTATATGATAATTTTTACCTGGGGCCTTTTGCATAAACATTATAATTTACACTAATCAATTAAGATTTTATATTTTTTTAAATCTTTTAATAAAGATAATAATAAATTTAAAATATATATATATATATATATATATATATATATTTCACATACTTTGAAGACATCTGTATATACAGCCAAAAAAGTCCCTATAAAATGCGCTGTGTCCAGCGCAGAATAACTAAAAGTTTAAGGACAGTCCCCAAATTAACAAAATGTCTTCATAGTAACTTGTGGAACGAAAACCCGTCCCCGCAACATGTGCTGTGCACATATATATATATATATATATACATATATATATATATATATATATATATGTTTATTAATTAATTTTTTTGTAAAATAACGACTTTTTTGTGGGAAAAAGTACTAAAAATATGAATAAAATAATTGTTTATAAGAAAAAGTCTGTAGAAGCCAAGAGTTATTTTGTACGAAAAAGTTTCTGATACAAAATATTAGGTTTTTAGAAATATTTCTGAGAGAAACATTTTATATTTTATGGACTTTTCTTTAAAATAAAATTTTCAGATTCTGCAAACTGTTTCTTAGATACTTATATATTCTTAAGAAAAAATTTTCTGAAAAATACTTAGTTTCTAAGAATTTTTTTTCTAGTAGAAATATTATTAGATTCTAGAATAAAAATTCGAAGACTCTAAGTACTATGTAATATAAATCTTAAAAATTTCATTAGAATCTTAAAATTTTTCTTATTAGAAAATATCAATAGAAACTATGTTTTTTTATTAAAAATTTACAAAAAATGTTTGGAGTATTCTTTCCTTAGAAAAGTCGTTAGAATTAAAGAAATATTTTTCCTAAAGAAATATTCTTAAATTAAATAATCTTTTTGATTGTTTCGAATCATAATATAACAGTAGGGAATATATTATGGTAAAATAATGGTTATTTTATTATCATAATATGATAATTATATTATAGTGCGACTATGGTTGGCACAATCATAATGCCAAATATATATGATGCTTTTCGTAAATGATTGTCCCAACCATGTTTTTTCCCAGCGTGTATCAGTAGATTTTTAGTAGTTCAAAATAACTACATACAAATTTAGTAGTGTACACCAAAGAACTGCAAAATCAACTTTTTTCTTGATTTAATCATACACAAAAATTCTTGTTCACTTTTAATAATTCAACAAAATTCACTGTAGAATAAAATCAGCATCATGTTACTGAACACTGTTAAGTGATTACATTTGCATAAAACATAAACGACAGATGATTCACACTGATTCCAATTACGCGTTCAGTAACATGATGCTGATTTTATTCTACAGTGAATTTTGTTGAATTATTAAAAGTGAACAAGAATTTTTGTGTATGATTAAATCAAGAAAAAAGTTGATTTTGCAGTTCTCTGGTGTACACCTTTTCAACAGTTAGCTCTGCCTACATAATTTCCTAAGTGGCTGGATTTTAAATGAATAAAAGTTGGTCTATAATCCGTTCTTTCAACTAGAAAACTTTGCTGGGTTAATATCATTTTTCGACTATAATAAAAATAAATAAATATATACACGTTTTCTTAGGTTTTTATTTTAGGAAAATTTATTGTCTTATTTAAAAACGAAATGAACAAGAATAAAAAGGATAAAGTTGTTTAAATATTTAAAATTTGACAAGATATATGATGCAGTTTATAAAAGACAAAAATTTTAAATAGCTTAGGACAAAAAAAAAAATTTGTTACTCTCAAATCTTTTTCAAAGTACACTACACATAATACGTCTGTTATAAAAATATTTTTGATTTTCAGGCTTAAATTTAATGTTAATGTTTTAAGTTTAAATATAATAAAATTTACAAAAATTTGCTTTTAAAATAATAAGAAATTTATTGAAATTTTTTTACATCTATCCAATCGGAAATAAATCATTTATCGCGGCCTGGTATTGGGCGCCAAAAAAATTCCCTTTTTTTATTCAAGTATTTACTTCATAAAACCCTTCCATTATAACGTATTAAAAAAAAACCCCAACAAATAAACATTTTATTTTTAATCTTGTATCCTTTCATTAAACTTATCACGTTTTACCAACTAACAAATTAACGTGATTAACACTTCTCTAGCAAAAAAAAAAAAAAAGCAGCAGAAAAAAGAAAATACACAATATAAAATTTATTGTATAATTCCTCATCTCACGTTTAAGTCATACTATTTTCTTTTCATCTATTCCCAACATGGTATTATATTTATAATATTAGCCAAGCAAAAAAAAATTGTTATCATCACATCCACAAAAAAAGAAAGATGTAGATAAATGAAACTAATACCAAAATGAAATACGAAAAAATAAATACCCCAAATCTCTAACACCATTACACAGTGGGCCAAAATATGTAAATAATTCAGTCATTTCTTACTATTTGGAAAAAAATGTTAAATCAGGTGAAAATGGGATTGTATATGAACACCAAAGTTCATATATTAGCTTGTAAAGGGTGGTTAAATTTTAAAGTCTGATGCTGATTTTGAATAAAATACAAATTATTAGGAAATTATTGTCATTTATTTTTATTATGATAATATGTTATGGTGCAATTATGTATGGAGCAAAACATCGACTGCTACATCGGCGGCACACCTCCATCCGATGGTCCAAATTATCGATGACGCTGAGGCATAATTGAGGTTCTATGCCGTTAATGTGCCGAATGAAATAATCCTTTAGCTCTTGAATTGTTGCTGGCTTATCGACGTACACCTTTTCTTTCAAATAACTTCAAAGAAATAAGTCCAACGGTGTCCAATCACATGATCTTGGCGGCCAATTGACATCGCCACCACGTGAGATAACACGGCCATTGAATTTGTCTCGCAAAAGAGCCATTGTTTCGTTAGCTGTGTGGCAAGTGGCACCGTCTTGTTAAAACCACATATCGTTATCATCTCACGATAGCGAACACCATTCACAGTAACTGCCTGACCGGCCTCATATTGGAAAAAATACGGCCCGATCATGCCTCCAGCCCATAAACCACACCAAACAGTCACTCTTTGTGGGTGCATTGGTTTTTCGACAATCACTCTTGGGTCATCATTCGCCCAAATGTGGCAATCCTGCTTATTGACGAATCCACTGAGGTGAAAATGTGCCTCATCACTGAAGATGATTTTCTTCGAAAATTCTGACCATTGACGACGTATGGAATGGTCAAGAGGCTTTAGTTCTTGAGTCAATTGCACCTTGTAAGGTGCAATTGTTGGGCATGACGACGAGTTAAGGTAGACGGCTCTTCAGCCACACTATCGCGAACAGCAGTAATATTTTCTGCAGTATGAGCTGTACGAGCATGCACTGATTTGCACATATTCTTGCACGATTTTTTCGATTGTACGCACATTTGGACGATTAAATTTACCAAAAAAATCACGAAATGCACGATATGCATTTTGATTTAAACGCCCATTCTTATAATTAGCCAAATTAAGTAAGTTTGAAATTAAGAAATGTCAAGTGAAATGCAGAAAAACACTTGACGTTAAGGTGTGGTTCACATTCAACATCGGCCCTTAAAATTTAACCACCCTTTATATTGGCTTGTATATGATCATATATGGACTTACATATGACCATATATAGGTCTATCTTATAATATATTTCCATATATAGTTTAATATATGACCGTATATTTTCTCATATATGACCTTATATGTGCGGATCCATGAGTAAGAGGTTATATTTATTCATATATATTCATATATGAACCCCATATTTCTGATTGCTATATGATCAGCAATCATAAATTGAACTATATATGGTTATATATGAGACCATATATGTACATATATGACACTATTTGTGGACATATATGCTCAGACATACTCTTATATGATGCATCTATAAGAATATATATGCCCGTGTAAAAAAAATCAGATCTGATCAATTCTTATTATATCTAATAGTGCAAAATATAATTAGATCTCAAAATTGGGTACAAGTTTAAAATCTAATTAGATCTGATCATATGCAGGTAGATATGGCGCACCATATGATACAATTTGATCTGGACATATAATATCAGATTCAATAAGAAATTAGAAATTAAAAAAAACACTTTTATTTCTCAAAATTGGGTACAAGTTTAAAATCTAATTAGATCTGATCATATGCAGGTAGATATGGCGCACCATATGATACAATTTGATCTGGACATATAATATCAGCATACATTTTCATTTTAGTACCTTTAAAAACGGCTAAAATGGCTTAAATCTGGTACTAAATCTAGGTATGATTATTATTATTAAGTCAAGATCTGGCCCCACGGCCGACACCGCGACTCATATAGATCTTTTGTACCAATGATTATAAAACTAAACCAATTTCTGTATAATATTTCCTATGAACTTTAATACAGAAGATGGAGATGAGTTTCTTATGTCCTCTGGACAGAAGATGGAGATGAGTTTCTAATGTCCTCTGGACGTAAAAATTCCCCATTGAAAACTTTTCTTCTGTTCCTATGCAATACAACACACTCACACAAAATGTGGATGGTGGTTTCGTCTGCCTTAAGACTCAGTCGACACAAAGACCATTCCAACAGATTCATCCTCCACAAATGGTAGTTTAATCTGAAATATCCGGTAAGAAACACTGTTAGAAACCTAGCAAGGTCCGAATTTTCCCATGGGAAAAGGGGTTGACCAGCAGTTTTGCCTGTCTCAGTCTAATCCTCAAAGAATTGTGCCAAAGGTCCTTTGCAATTGGTAGTACTCCCTCCCTAACCAGAGCTGCTATGGTGGACCAATTTAGCCCACAGTACGGTTCCGGTCCTACTAAAAGTGTGGCAGAACCCATTCTAGCTAGTTCTTGCGCTACCTCGTTACCAACATGTCCACGATGATCTGGTATCCAATAAAGAGCAACCCTGTTACGCACGGCCAACTGTTGCAGGGTATCAAAACACTGCAGAACTATTCCTGAAGTGAATGTTCATGACGACAAGGCCTGGAGTAGTCTCCACCCAAACAATCCACATATGATTATGTATGACCAGATCTCGTCATATCTGACCACAAATATTACAAAATTTTCAAGATCCCTTTAAATATGAATAGATCTGGCACTAGATACAAACACGTCTGACCATAGTGTATTACAGATCTTATATATTATCACATTTGAACAGATCTGGCACCAGATCTAAATAGATTAAATTATATACAAATATATGTAAGCAGATTTGATCAAATTTAATATTTTTTTTTAAAACGGGTGATCTTTATTTTTATCTGGGATGCTAAGTAATTACAAAAATTTAACGGTTTTTAACAACGGTTCAAAAAAATTTATAATCATCAGGGCAGCGATTTTTATACACTAATAAAAATACAAACTATGCACTTATATGAAAATATGCACTAAAAGCCAAAAAAATATGCTATATACAAAAATATGCCCTTAAAAAAATTTACTTAAAATTTGTCGATTTTTATAATTCATATTTGTCCAATCTAATTGTCTAACAATGCTTCTTTTTTATTATCGGATTATATTTTGATATCAAGATTACAAATATGCAAATAAAAAATATGCACTTAAACGGCAAATATGCACAAAAATCTGCATTTATTATAACATATTAAAAAATTATGCAGCAACCAATCGATGCTGTAACTTTTATTGGAAAAAGTATTTGGTGAAAATCGTTTTTGGCCTACAATGTATTGGCATGAAAGTCGCTGTCCTAATGATCATACATGGCCATGCATGATCATAGTTTAATTTAAGACCATACATAATACATATCCTCGGTTCCGAAATTTTGTTCATGTATGTTCAAGCAGACGTTAATTCTATATATGAGCATATATAACCATATATGACCATATATCCTCAAATTTTAAATCCCAGTAGGAAATGACAGAATAATTTTTAAAGTATGTATATTGGTCCTCCCCCACTGTGCATCAGTCCATAATAAATATGTTGAGTTAAAATATTCTTGTGTCACAAATGAATTCTTAAGACAAAAATGTTTTGAGGGACAAAAATGTATACAAAGGACATAAGAAAGTATAGAAAATAAAAATGTTATTGCAAATGAACATGGTAAAAACATAATTTAAATTTGAAGTTAATTATGTCACGTGCCGTTAATACAAAAGATAAAAGAAACAGTTTTATTCTCCTTCTCTTGAATGATTTGTACAATTATAGAATGTTAAATGGTACAATTAAGTAACTACGGTATATAAAAATTTAAATAGTTTTCAAGCATTAAAGTTATTGTTGTTGTTGGTTGAGGATCTGGCCCTTTCAGGACTTTGGTCTAGCTTCCGGAACATAAGCGAAATCGTACAGTGGTGTAGGTTATATTACCCTCAAAAAGAACCATTAACTATATTTTAGAAAAATTAATTTATTTGGAGGAAAAATTGAAATGAGCTGGCGCCACACTTTTATCAATATTTAATAAAAATTTTCCTGGAAATGAAGAAACAAATTTGACTTAAAATTTGGTCAAAATTTCTAAATTTTAGAAAAAAATTACTAATGAGAAGTAAATTTTTATTAGAAAACAGTAAAATTTCCTCCTAATTAGTTCATACATCATCTAAAATTTTAACTGTTAGTTAGGAAATGTTTCCTTGGTTTAAAGAAAAATTTTATTTTATTTAGGTTCAATAGATAATTTTTTTTACTAAAATCTAGAAAATATTTTCTAACATCAAGTTAAAAAGTACACATTTTAAAAAAAAGTACTGCAGGATATCCTAAAAAGTAATAAATTGTAATAAAGTCAGATCCTTTTCGTAGTTAAATAATGGTTTTGCTTGAGAGAACTACAAAAAGAGACGTGCTAAGTGACACACGGTATATATAAGGCTAAGGAACACTGGGGGTCCTTTGTCTTCTTAAATAAACTTATCAAAGGAAATTTTCACAAAAATACAAAATTTCACAGTTCTTGTTGGAAAATGGAAAAATGTCATAAACTTTAACTTTAATTGACATTTACAAATTTTATATTTTTTAATTATTATTAATAAAAATAAATAGTTTTACCGCGCAACGTCAATTAAAGGAAAGCCATTATGCTGTAATATATTAAATGAACATGCGATATTTTGTATTGTAGGCAGCAAACAAAATTATTACATAAAAGCGCAAATACGAAATTTTTTACCTTTTGCTAACAAAAAGTATATATTTTAAGCTATTTTAAGTTCAATATTTAAGACCGTCAATAATATTTTTTCTTGAAAATTAGAAAAACTAACTAGTTTGTTTTTAATTGATTGTTTTTTATTTGAAAAAGAATATTGAAAAAAAATGTAAACGTTTTTCAAACAAAAAAAAAATCCTATACCTAAGTTTATTAGTTTTAAAAATTGGAAAATTTTTACTTGCAAAAAAAAAATATTTTATTAAAATTTTTTAAAATTTATCTGAACTAAGTTGCATGAAAATTTTCCTTAGGAATAGTTTATCAGTTTCTAAAACCAAATTAATTTTTCTTAATGCATAGGAACAAATTTATTACTTTTTGTTTTTAATTGCCTGAACTAATTTTTAGAAAAAATATCTTCAAAATTAGAAAGTGGTTAACGTAAAAAACTTAATTTAGAAATCGTTTTCTAAAATTTAGTTAATATTACTTCTCGCGAGAAAAAAATTAACACACATTAAGTTCAAGAACTTTCTCATTTTATGTTAGAAACACCTTTTTGAACTAAATGGAAGTAAATTAAGTTTTAATATTTTTTTTAACTAAACTTAGTTCTATTACCTTTTTGGTATGCAAATTTCTTAAAAATTAAATGTTTTTCTGAAAAGTTGATACAATTTTATTTAATATACTTGTTTTATTTTTCCTAAAAGCAAGAAATATTACTTAAGAAAGGTATGAACTATTTCTGGGTATATAAACTATTTTGTTTTTGCCCTTTCAAAAAAAAAAAAATTATTAAAATTTTTAAAATTTATCTGAACTAAGTTTCATGAAAATTTTCCTTAGGAATAGTTTATCAGTTTCTAAAACCACATTAATTTTTCTTAATGCATAGGAACAAATTTATTACTGTTTGTTTTTAATTGCCTGAACTAATTTTTAGAAAAAAAATCTTCAAAATTAGAAAGTGGTTAACGTAAAAAACTTAATTTAGAAATGGTTTTCTAAAATTTAGTTAATTTTACTACTCGCGAGAAAAAAAATTAGCACACATTAAGTTCAAGTACTTTCTCATTTTATGTTAGACACACTTTTTTGAACTAAATGGGAGTAAATTAAGTTCTAATATTTTTATTTTTTAACTAAACTTAGTTCTATTACCTTTTTGGTATGCAAATTTCTTAAAACTAAGATGTTTTTCTGAAAAGTTGATACAATTTTATTTAATATACTTGTTTTATTTTTCCTAAAATCAAGAAATATTACTTAAGAAAGGTATGAACTATTTCTGGGTATATAAACTATTTTGTTTTTACCCAAACATAGGAATTTTTATTTATTTTAAGAAACATTTTTTAAGTTTTAATAAAATTTTGAAAATGAGGAAAATTTTTAAACTATTTGAAAGGAAATTTTTTGAGTTTACTATCTATAATTTTTCACTCGATTTTTTTTTTATTCAAAACATCTTTATCATACTTCACAATAGAGTTTTGAATCGTGCAAATAATTAAAATAAATAAAGAACTCCACTTTTAACTCTTAGATCCGCGACCCACTTTTGGATAGGGAGCCCCACTAGAAAGCCAAAAATTTGTCTTATAAAATTTTAAAACCCTAAAATAGAATCAAAATGGCGTCTTGAACACGATTAACGATTCAACAAAAAAAAAACAATTGCAAAAAATATGGGGCCTTGAATATTTTACTTGTTTTATCAAATTCCTTTAATATTTTATTTATGGATCAGAAAGTACTTTTCACGGGATTAAATATCCAAATAGAACTTAAGTTCATTTTATACCGGCATTTATTTTCAAAAACGAATTTTAAAGGTCGAAAAAAAATTTTTTAATTTTGTTTTTTTTACTTTATTTTTATATTTTATTAATTTTTTAATAATTTCTGAACGATTTTCTTATTTTTTTTATAATTTCTAATTGATTTTTTATTTTTTATAATTGCTAATTGATTTTTTTTATTTTCTATTTTTTGTTTTGTTTTCAGTTTCTAATTATTTTTTTAATTTTTTATAATTTCTAATTGATTTTTTTATTTTTTATAATTTCTAATTGTTTTTTTTTATAATTTCTAATTGATTTTATTTATTTTTTTTATATAATTTCTAATTGATTTTTTTATATTATTTTAATCACTGTGAAATAATTTGGATATTTTATTCATGTCCTACAATTATAAGATTCAATCTTATTGTATTGAAAAACTAAATAAATAATGAATAAAAAAAAGTCCGGGTGCCAGGTCATAATTAGCATTTCAGATAATATATTTGTTTTTCTCCTAACTTTCTTTTTCCTTTTTTGTGTTAAATATTATTTAAACTTCTTTTAAATTCTTGTAATTTTGTATATAAATTTTCAAATAACATGCAAATTCTTTTAAATTTTTACTAAAATTTTAACCAAAAAAAAAAAAAAAAAAAACAATTTTGAAAACAAATAAAAAAGTATCATAACTGTGATATGTTTATGTTTATGCATATTTGTAACAAAAACATTCATAACCATTGAGAAAAGAAAATCTTTATAAATGTATGGAAAACTTTAACCATAAAAAAATAAAACTTTTTTACTACAACATTTTTTTCCCTATTGCACTCCACATAGTTTTATTGTGTCTTTTTCTTTCTTTCTCTTTGCAGTTACAAAACATAAAAAAAATATATATATTTAAATAAGAAAAATTACATTAAAAAACTTTGAAAAAATCAAGCACAAAATACGAAAAGCAAAATGCATACCGCAACAACAGACCACCTGCATCTAGTTAAACATAAATTTTGTTTAAGATAAAACTTTTTTTTTTTTAATTTCTTACCAACCCCCAACTTCTCTACACAGCAGACAATTATTATATTATTTTGTAACATAAAATTAAGAATAACTACGGAATACCCAAAAAGAAGCCGGAAACAGCAAAAGTTATAAAAGAAAAGTTGTTGTTGTTGTTGTTGGGTTAGTTGCCACAACCAACACGCACCACGGACATTGAGAGCCAAGAACAAAAATTATACAAAAAATGTGTTCAAAAACACAATTTTGTTTTTTAAATTTACGCACATATTTAATATATTTATGCTGTTATTTACTGGTGGTGGTAGCAGCTGGTTCCCGGGTGGTCAATGGTTTAAAGTGCTATTGTAATCCAAGAGAATGTGATGTTATACGTTCGTTAGATTGTCCGGGAAAAGGATTAATGCTGTGGGATCCATGCAAGTAAGTGGGATATGTTAAAATTAAAATAAAATTACAATCACATATGGATCTGGATATGATAGTATATGGGCGTATAGTTTTATATATGATCATGTATAAAACTTTCAAATCCTAATATATATGGTCACATATGAGACAATATAAAGTTATACGGACATATAGAGGGTTTACTAGCACAACCTCGTATATCAGTTGTTTTTGAGACCCTCAAATTCACCTGGGTATCATATTTTCACCTGGGTACTCAGGTAAAAATGGGATCATATATGATCATATATACCAATATATGGCTATATATCGTCAAATTTCAGATCTGAAGATATATGGTCATATAAAAGACGATATATTGTTATATATTAAACTATATATGGACATATATGATTAGCTATTCCCATATAGGATTATATAAAACCCCATGTATTAGCATATATATTCAAATACGATCCCATTTTCCTCTGGGAACTCGGTGAAAATGAGGTCGCATATAATCATAATCATATACCTTATATAATCATGTAATAACAGCTATAACCAATATCATCCCATACCCATATTTAATTGTATCACAGTTTCACTTGAGAAATTTGGTTTACTAAATATGATTTACAGTGGCTCTAGAAAAAAATCGGTCACACATAATCTTCATTGCTTTTATAAAATTAACTGCTAAAATGAACTGAGAATTTTAAGTCCAGTTCATTAAATTTATGAATTCGTTTATATCAAATTAATAAACTATTAATTAGCTTTATTTCCAACCTTTATAAACTTCCATTTTTTTCATTAAATTCACAAAGTTGTAAATAAAATTTTATAAAAAAAAAATTCATTATTTTAAACCAAAGATTCATGGGATGAATTTATGAATCGTAACAGGGAAATGATTTTCTTAGTGTAGATAGGTAAAGTTACATTCTTCCACCAAGCAAAGTTTTCATTAAATTAAATGTAAAATATCTTTACAGAATTAATGAACATTTTCTTTACAAATTCCAAAAACAAAAAAAAAATTATTTCAGTTTGTCCCAAACTTGATTTTTCGTAATTAAACTTTTTCATTAAATTGATGAAATTTTTTATAAACATAATTAAAAAAAAAATAGTATAATTAAATGAACATTTTATTATATTAATCAATATATTTATTGGCTGATTACCATCAACAAAACTTCACCATTTATATAACGCAATAACTCATTAATATCATAAAAATAATTCACAAAATTTATGTATCCATTATTTATTTTAGAGCCACTGTAGGACTTAAATATTTTTATACCCTCCACCATATATGGTGAGGGTATATATCAGTTAGTCATTCCGTTTGTAACATGTCGAAATATAGGTCTAAGACCCCATAAAGTATATATATTCGTGATCCCTATGCAATTTTAAGTCGATTTAGCGATGTCCGTCTGTCTGCCTGTCTGTTGAAATGACGATCACGACGCGAAGACGTAAGCGGGGTGCCTATTTTTACCTGGATTGTTGGACATTCTCCCGAGCAGTTTGGTATTAAAAATGAGCAAAATCGTGAAGATACCTCTAAATTTTCCATACAAATTGGTGTATTTTAGTACAATTTCATAGTAGCGACTGGTATATAATATATATTTTCTCATATTTTTTCACCAGTCGCTTAGAAATTAATAATATTTTGTACACCTCAAATATTTTTGACCTCAAAAAAATTTTTTCACCACAAAAATTTTTTTTCACCACAAAAAATTTTTTTCACCTAAAAAAATTTTTTCACCACAAAATTTTTTTCATGTAGAAAAATTCTTTTCCGCATCTAAAAAAGTTTTTCACCTTAAAATTTTTTTTTCACCTCCATATCAAAAACAATTGAGAACATTGGTGGAGGGTCTTCAAAGATTCGGCACAGCCGAATTTAAGCCTTATTTACTTGTTTTTTTTTTTAATTTTCTTAATAAATATTTTTATTTTAGATGCTGTCGTATTTGCGCCAAGACTTTAGGTGAAACCTGCGGCGGTCCTGGTGACTTTTCAGGACAATGTGAACCACCATTAAAATGTGTTACAAAATTACCCATTTCTAGTGGTTTAGGTGTTTGTATGGGTAAGTTTAATGTGTTTTTTTAATATTTCAAACAAAAATTTCAGGCGTCTCGGAAAAACCTACTGAAAGTTTTTTATATAACCTTTAAAATGCTAATGTGTTTTTCAAGCAAATAGTATCTTCCATCTTCTTTTTCCCCATATATGACCATATATGGTTATATATTCAACTGTATATTATAACCTTAGCCTTAATCAAATAAATTGAGAGAATAATGAAAAATATCTCCCGTAAAACTTTCTTATATGTATTGCTGGTGGTATGAAAAGAATATTCTCTAACAAAAATTTTCTTTAATGTCATTTTTTTTTTTAAATGTATAAAAGTTGTATTTTGATTTGCAAAAATGCACTTGGAGTTTTTTTAAAATAAATAAATATGTTCATTAGCAAAATAACACAATTTTCTATCGAACTTAGTCAAGCGAAACTTTTGTTTAAAATTCTAAATATAGATCACAGTTTTTTTTAAAGATATACTGATATTTTATACAAATCTGTCAATGTAAAAATCGATATATATATGAATATATATGATCATATATGAGCATATATGAGTCGATGCATAGTTAAATATACATGATCTCTTACATTTCCATATATGCTTCGATCCGGAATTTTAGTGGATATGATGTTATATATACTTATATGATTGAATACGATTCATGTACCCTCATATACGATCATATTTGAACATATTCGGACATATACCCTCAAATTACGTATCCGAAGATATATGAAAACATAAGAGATCATGTTTGGTCATACATTGAAATATGTACGGACCTTAATACCCATGTATGATCATATACAAACCCTTGTATGACCATTACTCTATGCTGAAATGTACCGTTGAAAATCTCTTTCCAACTATGCTACGAGGGT
The DNA here is from genome assembly GCA_949748255.1 of Eustalomyia histrio. Lineage (NCBI taxonomy): Eukaryota > Metazoa > Arthropoda > Insecta > Diptera > Anthomyiidae > Eustalomyia > Eustalomyia histrio. Next base: position 139,915,611 of record OX456524.1, on the reverse strand, counting down.
AAGTCAAAAAGTCCGTGACTTTTTGAATGAAAAACAGTTTTTTTTTTTTTTTGCAAAAAAAAAAATATTTTTCAACATAATCTCCTTTTAGCTCAATACACTTAGTCCAAAGTTTCTCCAATTTTTGTATGCCTTCCAAAAACTAGGATTTTTCGAGGTCCATAACATAGGCATTTGTGTGATCAATAATTTCATCGTTGGAGCTTAATCTCTTTCCACCGAGCAATTTCTTTAGGTTTGGAAATAGGAAATAGGATTGTGAGCAAACGCGGCAGCCATTTTGCGGAAAGCTTTCTCATACCCAATTGATCGTTCAAAATTGAAACCACTGAGCCATGTGAGATGCCTATGTCTTCCACAATCTATCGCACATTCAATCTCAGATCAGCCAACACCATATCGTGAATTTTTTCAATTGTTTTGGGCGAAGAGACCTCAACTAGGCGTCCAGAACGTTCGGCACCTTCCGTGTTTGTAAGGCTACAACGAAAGTCAGTAAACCACTTTTTTACCATTGAAATCGATTGTGCAGAGTCGCCATAGTATTTATAAGGCTTTTCCTTGGTTTGATTGGCGTTTTTTTTTTCCATTTTTAAAAAAATTCCACGAGGTTGTATGTTTTGAGCAGCTGTTAATCGCAAAGTAAACCACGGAACTTGTTCAAAATTTGACAGCAGTCTATTAACAGGTGGTACTTGATGGGAGCAGTGTTGCATTTCATATAACTACGATGGAAGTTTGAAAAGTCACGGACTTATTGAGCCGCCCTCGTACATTTAAGCATGCTATAAGAACAAAAAAATGATTAAAGTGCTGATATTTAAACCACCAAAACTACCGAGGTGCCCAAAACGCGAGGCTCAAAAGTGTCTAGCTTGGAGTATCTTCCTTGTTAGTCAATATTTTTTGTGTTATGTTAAGTACAGATAACTAATATCATTGTTAAATTTAGTATTTAAAAAAAATTTTAAAAATTATCCAAATCTATATGAATCAAATTTATCATATTTGTTGCTATACACTACAATAAATTTAATTTTAATGAATGTTAATTAAACAAATTATTTTATAAGTATTTATTTGCAAATAAATACAACAATTTAAAATTGTTTCTATTTGTTGTGAAGTGTTTTAAAAAGTTTCTCACTCTTTTTATTATTACAATTATATATATTTTTAAAACGACAGCTAAAGTAAGCATTTTTATTTTAAAAAATTCAAAAAAAAATTAAAATTTTTCATTAATATTTACAGCGTAATTTTGTTATAGAAATTCATAATTTACATCTCAATTTAACTATACCAAATCATTTTCAAAAGATAAATTATAATGTTTACAATAAAAACACAATATTTATTGAATTTACTTTAAATAAAACTATTAGCGATTTTGAGTTAAAATATAAATTCGATATGTTAAAAAAGGATTATAGCCGTGTTAATCTATTGAAAGTTACCATAAATGGCTGCAAAGCTTTGAGTCAGCTTACGCAATTCCGTTAATAAAAGCTATGGTCGGAGAAGTCTATCGTATAAGTAATATACCTAAAAAATGTCCGTTAAAGGCAGTAAGTTATAAATATATATTTTTGTTTCAAATTTTATTTTTTTTTTAATTTTGTTATTTTCAAAAATTTTTCTCTTTTGCAGAATGAACGTTGTTATATTAATAATTATACTTTTAGGCCAAATGATTATCCAACATTTACGCCAGCAATGACTTGGCAAGGGTATACAGAGTATTTTATTGAAAAACAATATCAGGGTACTTTTGCAATAGAAGGACAAATAAGAAAATTGTTAATGAAAAATTAGGTGAAAATTCATAAAAAAAATGGATAAAGTAACAAACGGCTGCAAGTATTTGTTTATTTAAAGCATAATCAAAATAGTTTGTAGTTTAAATTAACTTCAAATGTAATTAAAAATATATGCAAAGTCACTTAAATATCGGTCTATTAAATTTTCATTTAAATAAAAAAAAATTCATTTATTTTAAAATATTATTAAATTAACTTAAAATATCAGTAAGAAATAAATGATTTTTCATTTATTTTAACTGTTAACAAACTAACCACACATCCGATAAAATGAATGATATTCAACTAATTTATTTATTTTTACTAATTAACTACAAAATACGTAAAAACTAATGATTTTTTCTTTTTTCCTTTTCTTAGCTATCAGTTAGAACGCAAAAGATTTTTTATCTCAAAATATTTTCAATAAAAATATTAACTGTAACATAAAATTCGTAGTTATACGTAATTTATTTTTTAAATAAATTTGAAAAAAATGTTAAAAAAAATATATTTCACTTTTGATAATTTAAAATCCAATAAACTACAGTCAGTTACTATAATAATATTTGGAGTGTAGTATGTCAATAAGAGATCAATAAGGCAGGTGTTGGATTTATCCTATAATGCACTTAATTTTTTTACAATCATTACGAAAATTACTGAAATGCTATCGAAAAATGTTGGTTATTCTCCCAATCTATTGGGTATTGAACATTTGTTAAATTGGTGAAAAAGTTATAAATGAATATGTGAACAAATTTCCACTACGGGCTTATACAGGTTGGTTGAAAAGTTCCTGCGCTCGAAATGAAAGAATACTGTTTTTGTTACGAAATATATTATTTTATTCAATATAATCTCATAGAAGCTCAATACACTTGTTTCAATGATCTTCCAATAATTTTATCTCATCCTTATAATGGTTTTCCGAAAGCTCTGCAAAATAACCGTCTACGGCTGCTATGGCCTCTTCATTCGACGAAAAATGCTTTCCACGAAGGAATTATTTGTGATTTATGAAGAGATAGCAGTCACTGGCAGCCAAATCTGGTGAATACGGTGGATGTTCAAGCAATTCGTACTTTAATTCTTTGAATTTAGCCATCGTCAAAACATTTTTGTGAGCAGGTGCATTGTGTTGATGAAAAATTATTTTTTCTTCTTTAAACCAGGTCTTTTCTCACGAATTTTTTCATCCAGCTGATCCAAAAGGCTGCAATAATATTCAGAGTTGATTGTTTTACCTTTCTGAAAATAATCAATCAACAAAATTCCTTTTGCATCCCAAAAGACTGATGCCATAACCTTCTTTGCTGATCGTTGTGACTTTACCTGCTTTGGAGCTGAACAAGCAGCTTTAGTCCACTGTAAACGGTCTTGTTTCAATTTAGGATCATGGTGGTAGATCCAAGTCTCGTCCATAGTTATAAAACGACGCAAGAAGTCGGTTTTATTCGGCTTAAAACGCTCCAAATTACGCTGAGAAAATTGTTTTCGATTTAGTTTTTGTTGAATTGTTAATGTGTGCGGCACTAACTTTCCAAACAGTTTTTTCATACGTAATTCTTCATGTAAAATATGGAGTACTCGTTCGTCTGAGATACCTATGGCATTAGCAATTTCACGGTTAGTCGAACTTGGATCTACACTAACCATATTATGTACCTGCTCAATGATTTCTGCTGTGGTTGCAGTTTTTGATCGTCCTTCCCGTGGATCGTCTTCAAGGCTGATACCACCACGTTTAAATTCACCACCCAAAATTCAACGGTGTGTTTTGATGGTGAGGACTCCTTATACACTTCTAGCAATTGTTCATAAATTTCCTTTGTTTTTAAAACCTTCAAAACAAAGAATCTAATTACTGCACGATATTCAATTTTTTCCATATTAAAAAAAATCAATAACACGTCAACTTCAAATGGCTTGTAAACAAAGAAAGAATTGACAGAATGACTTGCAACTTTGCATGTGTTCTCAGGACAGTTATACCAACCTGAGAAAAAAAAAGTTTGGAGCTAGCAGTGCCATCTCTTGGTGAGCGCAGGAACTTTTCAACCAGCCTGTAATTTAAACGTTTTCCGACAAAAAAAATCCTATAGCAAATTTTATTTTTTTTTTTTTAAATTAGAAAACTTTTACTTGAAAAAGAGAATATTTGATTAAAATTTTTAAAATTTATCTGAACTAAGTTGCATGAAAATTTTTCTTAGAAGTGGTTCATCAGTTTCTAAAACCAAACAAATTTTTATTATAACATAGGAACAAATTTATTAGTTTTTGTTTTTAATTGCCTAAACTAATTTTTAAGAAACAATTCTTAATAAGTAGAAAGTGGTAGACTTAAAAACTATTTTGGAAATGACTTTCTAAAATTTTGTTATTTTTAATACTTGCGAACAAAATAAGTGAACACACATTTAGTTCAGGTACTTTCTCAATTTTTTGAACTAATGGAAGTAAATTATGTACAATTTTTATTTTTTTTTTTAACTAAACTTAATTTTATTACATTTGAGTATGCAAATTTCTTAAAACTAAGATGTTTTTTCTAAAAATTTATACATTTTTATTTAATTGACTTGTTTTTTTCTCCTAAAATCAAGAAATATTACTTAGGAAAAATATGAACTATTTCTGAGTATATAAAATATTTCATTTTTCCTCGAACTTAGGAATTTTAATTCTTTTTAAGGAAATTTTTCTAAGTTTTAATAAAATTTTACTTAAATTGAGGAAAATTTTTAAACTATTTTGAAAGAAAATTGTTGATTATATTTTATTTATAAACTATTTTGAAGAAAAATTTTGATTACATTTTAGTTCATGTCTTTGTGTTGAGTGTAACAGGGTATCAAATGTAAGAAATAACAAGCTTAAATATACTTTTTATTGATAATATTAAATAGCAGATATAAAAACTACTATTGTATTTAGTATTTCTAAAGTAATTTTAATGCATTTTTCTCCTTTGTTTCCTGTTAATAAATGCTGTTTTAATTTTGCTTCACTTTCTTGAGATACGGTTTCTGATTTCATCTTTTAAATACATTTTCATAATTGTATACCTTTTGTAAATGTCTTCCTTTTCATAAATATGGATTTAATTCTAAAAAATGTATATAACTTCATTTCATTGCGTATTTGTTTAAAAATAAAGGTTTTTATTTAAGTATTTAATACACAATTTTCCAACAAAATTATTACAGATGTTTTTTTTACATAAATTCGTATTTTATTTGTCAGTTGTCTCTTTATTTTGTTTTTATTCATACAATTATGAAAATATACAATATATATATATATTTATATGAAACCGTTTTTATGCGGTTAAATTTTCCAACACAAAGAATTAGATGAAACAACCAGACTGTACCTGTAAATTAAGGTGGAGCGAAACTTTAAAAGTTAAGGTAAATCTTAAAATTATTTACAAAAAAAAAAACTTTCAGATTTGGATTCAATTTGATAACATGATAGAGGAAAGAATTTTGAAGGGGCCCAATAAATCTCTATTTTAAGGAGGTGTGAAATAATAAAAAAATGTGGCCTTGTTTTCACTAAACTTTACAAAATGGATATTAAATGAGATATATATTTTGAAGACCTATTTAATGGTATACAAAAAATATTAAAAAGTTATCCAACAAAAACGTTCTTAAGTTTTGGTCCACTCTAATATATACACATATATTAAAATTTACAAAATACCACGTTATCGCTCGCTGGCATGTTTCATATATGTAGACGAAAATAATTTTCAGTTTTAGTTTTTTTTTTTTTTTTTTAAATTTCTTGCTAACAATGAAATTATTATACAAATCCCAAAAATAAAAGAAAATTTTACTGATGATTTTAATATTATTACACGCAGAGAAAAAACATGGTTGCAACATGATCACTGCTAATATATTGTGCTTGCTGCAATCGGGTATGGTTGTCACAACCATATTATTGGTTTTCTAACCATCAACATTGTCGCTACCATCATTGTTATAGTAAATATTTTACTATTTTATGATTGACATTCAATTTCATAACATGATTGGCTGTAACCATACTGTGGTAACAAAAACTCTGACTATGACAAAAATATGATAATTATGCAACCACAAAATGCTGGCAACAAACAATAAATAATTATACAGCAAATAAAATATGACTTTGACATTAACACTCATAATATTGTCTTGTTTTCATAAAAACCGAAATTTTATCAGTTCAGTCAGTTTGTTTTTACTTCAAAATGTCTTAAAAAACAATCATATATTGTTTAATGCTGGGATTTTATATTAATTATTAATTAATTAGTTATTAATGTGCCATAATATGATATTGTATATTAATAATAATAATATAATAAGAAGGATCATATATATACATATATATATATATATATATATATATATATATATATATATATATATATATATATATATATATATATATATATATATATATATATATATATATATATATATATATATATATATATATATATATATATATACATATGTATATATATACATATACATATGTATATATATATACATATATATATTATTGTAGGGATCATATAATGATAATCCAAGAATTATAATATAGTTGTGGGGGCCATAATATGATAACATTTTGAGCATACTATGATTGAATGTGATTATATTATGATAAATTCAAGATAACAATATGTTTATTTAGTATCATAATATGGTAACTTTTGAAACATAATATAACTGTAGGGATCATATTATGGTAAAATTATGGTTATGTTATTATCATAATATGATAACCTGTTATAGTACGACTATGGTTGGCACAATCATAAACCCAAAAATATATGATGCTCTTCGAATACAATTGTCCCAACCATATTTTTTCTCTGCGTGTAAAATTTTCTTTTATATCTGTTATATAATATAAAACTGAGTATGTTACACATATAACAACACAAAGCCAAATATATTAAAATAAAAGGTAGGGAAGCGAAGAACTTTTTGTTAACATACATGTTTAGACAGTTATATAACAATGAAAACAGTTCTAGGACTATTAGAGGGCTCGCATGTCCTTGCTGTTTATACAATTAATGAATACATTTATGTTTTCTTTTAGTTTTTTTTTTAAGTATGTAACAATTTTCGTATTATTCAATTATCATTTTGTAGATTTTATTTAATTTTTTTTGGGATATATGAGGCGTAGGCGTGTTCTTATTTAAAATAAATTAAATTTTCTGCATAGGTTTTTTCTATATTAAAATTACGCACAGTGTTTTCTTAGTATTCCAATAATTTATGCAGCTTTAATTTCAAATTTCAGTATGAGGATATATGCTAGAAAGGCATGAAACACTTTTTATTAACAAACATTTTTAGACAGTTATATTACAGTGGAAATAGTTCTAAAACTATTAGAAGGCCTGCAAGTCCTTGCTGTTTATTAAATTAATGAATACATTTATGTTTTCTTTTAGTTTTTTTTTTAAGTATGTAACAATTTTTGTATTATTCATTTATCATTTTGTAGATTTTATTTAATTTTTTTTTTGGGATATATGAAGCGTAGGCGTGTTCTAATTTAAAATAAATTAAATTTTCTGCATATGTTTTATTCTATATTCTGAATTAACCACAGTGTTTTCTTAGTATTTCAATCATTTATGCAGCTTTTATTTTAAATTTCAGTGTGAGGAGATATACACAAAAGGCATGACTTAGCTTAAAATTAATGGCTAAACTATGCCAATTGATACATCTTCTTAGAAGATATCATGTGTCAAATTTCAACCGAATTGTATGATATTTTCAGAAATCCGTTTAAAAAAAATTTTCAATTTTTGACAAAAAAAAAATTTTCAATTTTTTATAAAAAATTTTTATTTAACAATAAAATATTTGTTCAAAAATATATTACAACGAAATTTCGGGCTAAGGCGGGATACACTTTTAGTAGTTCTAGAATTAGAAATTCAGATATAATAAAAGAAATCCCTTAATCCCTAACAAAACATTGAAAAATTTCCAAAACAAGGAATTTTTTACAATTTTTGCTCACATAGAACACAACTACTCTCAAAAAATTATGGAACTTGTAGTATATGCTGCAGCTTTTTAAGTTAAAATTTCAATATTACACTCACAGAAAAAAAAATTAGTTAGATTTTTAATTTCTGTAAAAGAAATATGAATGTAAAATTAGCGTTTTTTCTTTAAAAATATAAATTGAATATATTTTATTAAAGTAATTTTTTAATATGATAACAAAATAAAGTATTGTATTGCACTTTTTCGCTAAATTTATTCAGATTTTTCTCTATACTTCGTACTTTGTAAATATTCACGCCCAATTAATAAGGATATACCGTAATATCAGCCATGAAGTGGGGTATCTTATGATCACACTTGATGGACTATAATTTACTTGTTTGTTATAGTAATTTTTATTTTTAAAGATATATGACAGAAAGGCGTGTTTTGCAAGTAGGTACATTTCTTTTGTTTTTTATAATTGTTAATACGAATACAAATACCAGTCTTCGAGGCTATAAAATATTTTTTTTTAAACATAAATTGGAGAATACATTTTTTTTTAACATAAATTGGAGAATACAATTTTTAGCATATATGTGAGGTAGGCACTATCTTCTAAAGATTTAAGTAAAATGTTGCTGTCTTAGACATATAAATCATAACATTGCCATTCCCATACCCTTTCATTTAAGTCAATTTTCTTATTTAAAACAACACAAGAAAATAACCAAACCAAAAAAACCTCTGCCATTTTAACAATGAAGCAATTTGGTAGACAAAAAAAAACTAAAGAAACCATTCACATGCCAATTTAAAATTTTGATGGCAAAAGTTTATGTGGGTAATATTAAATACATAAACATTTTCCCTTTACACAAAGATACTAACATATGTAAGTATATAAATGAAGGTTATAGTATGTGGTTATTATAGCCACAAAGGAAAAAAAAGGCTTAACCCTTTTTTGTAACATCCTCTTAGCTCCTAAATTTGAACCCCTTTAGCTATTACGACCCTCTTAGATATTTTGTTAAAATTACCATTGGCATATGCATCGTTATATAAAAATACATAAGTAAATTCATACATAAATATGTTTATATCTTAATAGAAAATTGTCATATTTTGTTTTTTTCCCCATAACTTAAGGCTGATTTCTTTACAAATGTTTTATTTTTTTTTTCAGCAAGAGTTTTGTAGGCGTTAGAAATATAAGTTGTTGTTGTATAAATTTTGTAACGAATCATAAAATATTCTTTTTTTTTTTTTGAATAAATGTTCAATAGCATAGAAAATTGTACAATATGAATATTTAGTTTTGCAATAAATTTTATGATATTCTTGGAATTGCTGTAAAGCGGTTGTAAAAAGTATCATATTAATAATGTTGATAGTAGAAATTTGCAAATGTTTGCAAAAAAAATTTAGTTGACGAAATTGAAATGTTTATAGTTCAATTATATTTTGAAATTTTCTGGTATACATATAACTACATACATATATAAAATAGAACACCAAAACATAATTTTTATATAAAGCTCTCAATCTTTATATAAAACTCTCTTAAAATTGTTATTCTAGGTTAGAATAGGATTATATATGAATATATAAAACCATACGTGGTATCATTTATGCACGCAGAGAAAAAACATGGTTGCAATATGATCACTGCTACTATATTGTGCTTGCTGCAATCGGATATGGTTGTCACAACCAAGTAATTGGTTTTCCAACCATCAACATGGTCGCTACCATCATTATTTAGTAAATATTTTACTATTTTATGATTGGCATTTTCAATTTTATATCATGATTGGCTGTAACTATACTGTGGTAACAAAAATTCTGACTATGAAAAAAATATGATAATTATGCAACGATAAAATGCTGGCAACAATCAATAAATAATTATACAATCAAAGAAAGAAAAGTTCTAAAAGTCTATGATTTTTTCCTTAACAATTTTACTTCAAAAAGTCCTTTATATTAAGTTTTTTTAGAAAAAACATTTCTAACGGAAGTATTCTTAAATTTAAAGAGCTTTTTCACATAGTTTCATACCATAATATGATAACATTTTGAGCATACTATGATTACGTGCGATCATATTATGATAAATTTAATATAAAATGTTTATTTAGGACCATAATATGGTAATTTTTGAACCATAATATAACTTTAGGGACCATATTATTGTAAAAATATGGTTATTTTATTATCATAATATGATAACCATAATATAGTACGATTATGGTTGGTACAAGCATAAACCCAAAAATATATGATGCTCTTCGAATATGTTTGACCCAACTATGTTTTTTCTTTGCGTGTGGTCACATATGGTTATAGTTGACCATATATGTCCATATATAGTTCAATATATGACTATATATGGTCTCACAAATTATCATATATGTTCGGATTTATGATCATATATGTTCGGATATATGCTCACATGTGATAATTTTATGATTTATGGTTTGTTTGCATAAACCTTGCTTTTCAGATATCCCCACAAAAAGAAGTCCAGAGCAGTGAAATCAGGCGTCCACGGTCGCCAATCAAAATCACCATTTCTTGCAAATAACTTGTTGTGGTAAGAGGTCTCGCAGTAATTCCATTGCAATCCTGGCTGTATGCGATGTTGCACCGTCTTCTTGATACCACATGTTAATCAAGCCTAAAGTATGCAGTTGTGGCGTTAAAAAGTGTCCAATCATATCACGATATCGCTCCCCATTCACAGTTACCGTTACGCCATTTTCAAAGAAGTAATGTCCTATGATTTCTCCTCACCAAATTGCACACCAGACTGTCACTTTTAATGGATGCAAAGGTGACTGATGAATAATTTCAGGGGTTTCCATTGCCCAGAACCGACTATTCTGTTTATTCACATATCCATTCCAATAAAAATGTGCCTCGTCACTCATTATGATTTTTTCATGAAAATCGGGGTTGGGCGAGCTGTAACATCTTATTGGCATATCTACGGCGGCGTAAATGGTCTTGTGGAAGAAGCTCTTGTGTCCACTAAATTTTAAGTGGAAACAAATGCAAATCCTTGTGCAAAATTGTGTTGTACTTTGAAGACAAACACTTTCTTGAGCAGCAGTTATGTTTTCAGCCGATCTTGCAGTACGTTGTGGTCCATGCTTGGGCCTTTCACCTACAGACCCTCTTTCACGGTAAATAGTGCGTTGTTTCTCCCAAAAATTTCACGTAACTTTCTCATCGTCACAGTAATCGATTATTGATTTTGATAAAATATTTTAACGATAAAAACACGTTGGTTTATCGAATATTTTTCCACAACAAATTTGCCACGTGTCTACTTCACGACTGCCAAATATGAACTGTCAAACCCAATGTTTACCAAAATGGCGGCAAAACAAAGTAGTATACCTCACCGGCGGACACCCTGTAATTAACGTATAGATCAAATCAATAATAAGCTGACGATATAGATTTTGTTTCTAAATTGACATTTCAGAGAAAATAACTTTCCAGTATTCCTGAAACATTTAGTTTTCTTAAATATGTCAATACGGAAATATGTCAAAATAACAAAAACTTTCGTAAAATGAACGAAATTTTTGTTTATTGTATTGACGGTGACCAATCGAGGGTGAAACACGTAAAAAAGGGCTAAATTCGGCTGTGCCGAATCTTTGAATACCCTCCACCAATATCCTAAAAAGATGTTCTCTTTTGTTTTTGATACAAATAATATAAAAAAACTTTTGAAGTAAAATTATGTAGGTGAAAAAATTTTTTGAGGTGAAAAACTTTTTTAGATGTGAAAAGAACTTTTTTGGTGAAAAAAAAAATTTAGAGGTGAAAAAATATTTTTAAGGTAAAAAAATTTTTTGTGGTGAAAAAAAATTTTAGTAGTGAAAAAATGTTTGAGGTGAATACAAAATATTTACTGCTTAGCGACTGGTGAAAAAATATGAGTAAATATGGGCAATTTAGAGGCACCTTTACAGTTTCACTAGTTTTTTTAACCATGGACTGCACAAAAAAAACATTTTAAAGCATAGTTTTTGTCAAATACTCAATTTTGTTCCGGCTAATGGGGACTAGCTCTGCAGCTGAACATGCCTAATGGAGAGAATGCACTTTCTAATGAGTCATGTATTGACAAATAGTTGCAACGAATGTTATTTCTTTAAAAATTTGAAGTGTGTTTGTCTAATGGAGAGAATACAGCAAAGAAATCAATTTTTTAAAAAGAGAACATGAGTTGTAACTATTTGTCAATAGATGGCCCATCAGAAGGTGCATATTTTGCTGCAGAGCTTGTCACCATTAGCCATATTGTGCTACAATATGCAGTAGAGTATTATTGATTTTCTATTTCCTTCGTAACATAAATGAATATTTGCCATAAACTATAAAAAATATTTGTTTTATGTGCATATTATACCTTAATTTTTAATTCAATATTCATTTAGATGTTTAAGAGCACAATATTGCACTTTATTCATGTGTATTTTTTTATAAAAGAAAAAATTTAAATAAATATACATTTGCCAATCCTTCAATTCTCAAAAATACAAATGGAATAAAAAAATACTATTTTCCTTTATGAAAATTTTTTTTTTGACATTAAAATGTGAAACAAATGCTTTTATTACGTCAAACATGTGAAAAATTGACTTTAAAATTATGTAATAAGTCTACTAGCAACATCTGAATGCATAAGAATTTAAAGTATGTAGTTAATTTAATATTTTTGGTAAATAATTTAATTGAAAGCCTTATCCAAGGCTATATAGCCATGAGGTAGGATATAGTTTTAATGTGATTCTGCGCCACCTAAAGCAATTATGCATTTTGCTCTTTCTTTATAGAGCGATTCCATATGAAAACGATCAAAATTGGCAAATTTTTGGACGACCCCTCTCCGATTTTAAAATAAATAGTCTCAATAATGTACCTACATATTTTTTTTTTTTATAGTGACTGGTTTAGTGGTGGTGTACACCACTGTCATGTGACAAAATTGAAGAATTCTACATAAGGGACCTCATTGAAAGTTGTTTTAAAAAAAAACTACTAAAGCTACTACTACGATCGCAACGAGTGATAGCTCGTTGGAAAGGTATTGAATCAGGCTTTAATTGAAAAATAAAATTTTCCTAATTTTTCTCAGAAATTTACTTTTTTTCCCATGAAAATTAAATTTTCCCATGAAAATTAAATTTTCCGATTTTCCACAGAAGCTCCTAAATTTTCTGGCTAATTTTATTTTTTTTGGATTCCTCATAATTTTTGTTTTAAGAATCAGCAATAAAAAAATGCAAATAAAAAATACATTTTAAAAATTATTTTACAGTTAAAAATACATGAAGGAAATACAATGAAGGAAAAATCAATTTTTTTTTTAAGAGCCCCAAGTGAATATGGTCTGCCTGCGTTCACAAGATCGGCCATAAATCCATAGATAATAGCAGCAGTGGCATGTAATGGCACACCAAACCCGACTGAGGCTACAGGTCATAAAATGTTTTGTAATTTTTTAAATTACCAGGTAATAAATATTTCGCCTAAAATGACACGTGCAGAAACAAGTCATAAAACACGGATTTTCCATAAATATGGGTTCTCAGTACAAGAATAAAAAAAATTTTTACAATCTTTGCATAATTGAAGAAGAACAAAACTGCAAGGTCGAGTGGCACTTTTTTGCGACGTCCCACGGTAAGGGCCCATGCGATGCGTTAAGGGGAACCCTAAAACGCATGGCGACCAAGGCAAGTTTGCAAAGGCCATATACTGACCAGATCTTAAATGTACAACATTTGTTTTCGTGGATTCAAAGCAAGGAAATTGCCATTAACACAGTTTTATGCACTCAAAAAGAACACGATGCCATGGAGCGACGACTTCAAAACAGATATAATAATGTCAAAACTATAACTGGAACGCAAAAGTTTCATTGCTTCATACCAAATATTTCTGATATGTCAATTAATGTAAAGCGGTACTCTTCGTCTGCCGACGTGCTTAATTTAAAGTTACTTTAATTTTATAATGATGCCAAGACAATTGAAATTTTTAATAAATATTGTAATTAAGTATAAGCAGCAAAATAAGAAAGATTTTTTCTTCATAAATGTATTTTTAACTGTAAAATAATTTTTAAAATGTATTTTTAATAATAAAAAAAAATAATGTTAAATAATTAAAAATAATTCAATTATAAAAAATATAAAAACTATGAGAACAAGGTGGTCTCTTAAATGCTCTTCTCCTGTCCAAACAAGGAGTCGGGGCCCATTTTTTTATTGCTGATTCTTAAAGCAAAAATTATGAGGAATCCAAAAAAAATAAAATTAGCCGGAAAATTTAGGAGCTTCTGTGGAAAATTTTATCTTTCAATAATACCTTTCAATACCTTTTTAACGAGCTATCACTCGTTGCGATCGCTTTAGTAGTTTTTTTTTAAAAACAACTTTCAATGAGGTCCCTTATGAAGAATTCTTCAATTTTGTCACATGACAGTGGTGTACACCACCACTAAACCAGTCACTATAAAAAAAAAAAAATATGTAGGTACATTATTTTTTGCTGGGCAATCGATTGAGACTATTTATTTTAAAATCGGAGAGGGGTCGTCCAAAAGGTGATCGCTTTCATATGGAATTGCTCTATACATATATAAATTTCTTTGGACCTAGCCATGGGGCAGGGTATTGTTTTAGTTAATTCAGCGTCACCTATTCAAAAGTAGCGGTTACAAAAACAAAAAATACATTTTATGGAATGAGAAGAAAAACCAACAAAGCTTAAAGAAAACCCCAATCTGCCCAGCAAAAACATGAAATTAAATACTTACCAGGCTATTTACTCGCTTAATTACTTTTGTTCGCGATGTCCCAAAAGTAATGAGTGGTCATTATCTTCTCGCTTACAAAAAACACAAAGTAATGGGTGGTCATTACCCACTCGCTTACGAACAGCCAAAAAATAATGAGTACCCATTACTTTTTGGACATCGCGAACAAAAGTAATTAAGCGAGTAAATAGCCTGGTAAGTAGTTGATACCATGTTTTTGCTGGGTGGTTTATCTCCTATAGTAGCCAAAGAATTGGAGATATTTAAACGGAAAATCCTTAGAAAACGCATCGGAAAAAATTATGAAAATTTCATAAAACGATTTTCAAATAGTTACGTCTATGAAAATGCCGATGTTTCACCCTTCTGTAGGTACTCGATGTCGTTTCAAGTTAGATTTGTTGAGAAACTTGCGCCACATGATAATATGCTTTTCACCCAAATATAATATCGGTATAATTAATGGACGTATTGACGACGATCCAGCTCCTCTGGACCTTACCTCATTCTATATGAGCCCAGCATCCGGCAATCATAGGGGCTGAAGATGATATATGTATATACTAACTTTTGCATGAACTGTAATATGAATATGTTTTGTCAATTTATGTAACAGAACTTTTGTTACATAGTTTTAGTAATGTTATTTAGTTAGTTTTAGTAATGTTATTTACAGAGGTCTGCTCTGTGAGCAACTTTAACAATGTTGCTTCTTACGTTAACATAGTCATTAGAGTAACACACATATAGCTCTAAGAATATTATTATTCTCATAGTATGTAACAATAAATGTAATCGAACAAGAAGAAGACTTAATAATATTTTTACTTACTTAACAGAAAAAAAATAGATACAGAAAAATTGTACCAATTTGTATGGAAAATTTAGAGGTATCTTCACATTTTCACTCATAACTTTTGAACCGCTTGACCGATTTTGCTCATTTTAAATATCAAACTGCTCGGGAGGATTTTTAATAATCTGGGTAAAAATAGGCACCCCCGCTTGAGTCTTCGCGTAGTGATCGCCATTTCAACAGACAGACAGACGGACAGACATACAGACAGGCAGACAGACAGACAGACAGACAGACAGACAGACAGACAGACAGACAGACAGACGGACATCGCTAAAACGACTTAAAATTGCATAAGGATCACGAATATATATACTTTATGGGGTCTTAAACCTATATTTCGACATGTTACAAACGGAATGACAAACTGATATATACTACTCACCATATATGGTGGACGGTATAAAAATAATTTGTTACATTATCCATACATATTTATAAGAATATTATTTTTGAAAGTAAATAAAATTTTATTTTTTTTTTAAGGAAAGATATTTTTATTTCGGTTATATCATAGAATCATATTCTTTGTAAATTATTATTTCTTTTTTGTGGAAAACTTCACATCATGAATTATGTAATATTTAATAATATGCTTTATTAGAATATGAACATATGTTTTTATTGATTTTTTTATAAAACTTTTACTTTCTTACTAGTTTTGCTTTATATAGCTATAGAAAAAGTTACAATATATTCTTAATTAAAATTAATCATAAGGTTGGAAAAAATAATTTCAAGGTATTAATGTTAACATTAATACTTACACTAATAAAAGACTAATAATAAAAAAAACAACATTATAAAGAGGATAATAGGGACAAGGTTATTAGACTAACTACTACAGAAAAGTAATACATACACAAATATTTATTAAAATTGTTGTTATTGATAAAAGTTTTGTATAGTGTCCCAAGTGGTCTGAAATTATGAATTGCAAAAAAATAAAATGCAGCACAAAATGTAACTATAAGATTTTATAGCACATTTATTGTACTTTTAAGACCATATGTGATATATAAAATAGAACACTCACAATATATTTTCCCTTACCGACTGTAGTTTATTTAAAAAGTAATACATAAAGTTTGTTTTTAAATGAAAAATTTATTAAAATTCATAGAAATATATTTTTTTAACTATTTGAATCAGTCATTCAAAAAAAATAAACTATACAAAATTACAGACATTCAGTTGGGAGTCAGGAGTTGATATTTTCTGGTAAATGTAAAATTTTATGTTTTTAAAAATAGAAATTCATATAATTCCTTTTGCGTTTTTTTAACCAAAATTGTTTGTTGAAATATAAAATTATTTAAATAAAAATTACCAGAAATTATTCAAATATATATAGATACACACATAGAAAATAAAAATATAAACATCTGTGTGTGTGTTGTGTTTTGTAAAATTACATACAATTTGAAAAACAAACCACAAAAATCGTTTTTTTTTCTACGTTTTGTCAGTTAAAAATTGATGGTTATTTTAAACGACTTTGGATTGCTTTTACTACTTTTGTCGATTATTAAACAATGATTGAAAATAAACAACAAAATGGTCTAAATATAATGAAAAATCAGTATTCCTCTTTTTGATTGTATTTTCGATAAATTTAATATGTATTTTAAGTTGTTTTTAACGAAATAATATTCCAAATGTTTATTTGAAAATCTTTTGGTTTTTTTGGTCACACAGTCTCTAAACACATTTTGTGTGCATAACTCCATATGTGTATGTTTGAGTGTTTATGAAGCTCTTGTAATTTGAATTGAAATAATTTTGTATATAAACAAAAAATTTAAATAAAAAAAAAAACTAAATAGAATTTTTTGAAATTTGTTTGTGAAACAGACTGCAAACAAAATTTAAATTTGTAAAATTTCGTAAAACTGCAAAAAAATCGGTAAATGACAGTAAATCATTTTGAACAAATGTGTAAAAAAGTTAAAATAAATATTTCTTTGAAATGGAACGGAAAACTTTTTTAAATGGAAAGAAAAACTTTTTTGTATTAAACTATAAACAGTAAACTACACAATATGCGATATCAAGTAATTGCTTTAATAAAAAAAAATTATATTATGCTAAAAACTACATAATTCCTGAAAACCACTTTTCGGCAGTCTTGGGCATTAGAGCGTTACCTGACAATATTGCTTTTAAATCGGTTCAGTAGTCAAAAATATATTAAAAATTGAGCGCCCCGCTAGGCTAGTTGGTAGCGTGCTAGCTTAACAGTGCAGGGGTCGTGGGTTCGATTCCCACCAGAGGCTCTGGTCTGTTTACGCTACAATGAGCCGATAGCCTCCTTCGTTGCTAGTGCTCGGTTAGGGTATTAGGATATATTTTGTAATTATTTTATTAATGTAAATAGAAATAAAATAAATATTAAAAATTATTATATGAGTTAAAAATTATTTGATAAAAATTTAATTTTCCAAATTTTTTTAAAATCATAAAAATTCATATTTCTTTTTTTTTTTAATTTTAAGAATAGAGCCTTTTAAATTACAATAAACAAATCAAAGTAGAATGTATAAACAAAAATCATGAATAAATTATAGATTTTACTGCGTCACGTATAAGTAATCATTTAAATTAAATAATATTTATACTTGCCGTAGTACAATACATTTTTGTGTTAATTTAGTGAAAAGTCGCCACTTACAATTGGCTATAACTTCGGAAATTATCCATGGATTTTCTTGATATATAACATGATTTTTTTATATAAATATGGGCTTTAGTTCTAAACAAAAGAAAAAACAATTTTTTTAAGTATTCGATTTATTTAAAATTTTTATTGATTAACAAACTTCAGATAAAACTAATTTTATCTGAACTACTGAACTGATTAAAACAAATGTTTGTAAAGTGTGTTTCCTATTTGAGTATATTTTGGTCTGAGATATAGTCAAATAACTTAAACTGCCCCCGAATTAAAAAAAAATATATACAAAATTTCAGAAAAATGGTAACCCTACACTCAAAAAAACAGGAACTAAAAATTTATCCAATTTTTTTTTAAATAGTTTAAAAATGTTCCTCAATTTAAGTAAAATTTTATTAAAACTTAGAAAAATTGGTTTAAAATTAATAAAAATTCCTATATTTTTGGGTAAAAACGAAATAGTTTATATACTCAGAAATAGTTCATATTTTTTTTAAGTAATATTTCTTAATTTTAGGGGAAAAAACAATTATATTAAATAAAGATTTTTAAATTTTTAAGAAAAACATCTTAATTTTAAGAACTTTGCATACTAAAATGTAATAAAAATAAGTTAAGTTCAAAAAAAAAAAAAAATAATTTAATTTACTCCCATGTAGTTCATAAAATGTGTCTAACTTAAAATGAGAAAGTACTTAAACTTAATGTGTCCCAGCAAAACTTTAGTAATGGGTGCGATATTCTCATGCGTTACCTTGTAATGATAGCTCGTTACCTTTTTTATTATTTGAAAGCATAAAGTAATAAGTTACTCATTATTGATTACGTAATATATGACTTATAAATGTAAAGTAATAATTGAAATATTTTTGTAAATCTATTTTTAGATACATTATTTTGTTTTTTGTAAGCAAAAGGGTTATGTATGTTTTTTTTTTTTGTTAACACTAGTGAAAAAACGAAGCGCAACAATTCATTTAAGTTTAAAGCAATCAAATACTATATGCGTCGATAGCTCAGTGGGTAGAGTTCTTGGCTGGCAACCAGAGTTCCCTGGTTCGATTCCCATCTTGACCACATTATTTTTAATTACAAAAATTTTAAATAAAATATTTGTAATAATTTTTTTTAATAAAACTTCCTCTTTTTTAAAAATCTATTTTTAGACACATTACTTTTTCCATTCTTGTAACCATATAAGTAACCCCTTACATTATCACCTCTAAAGTAATGGGTATATACATTACTTTGAGGTTCATCGCCTGTAAAATTCATCAATAAAGTAAGGTGTAAAGTAATCTATCGGCCCCTATGGCTATACATTACTTTACCCATTATTTGGTAATGTGTGGATTTGCTGGGATGTTAATTTTTTCCCGCGACTAGTAAAATTAACTAAATTTTAGAAAGCCATTTCCAAATTCAGTTTTTAAGTATACCACTTTCTAATTTTTAAGATTTTTTTTCTAAAAATTAGTCTAGACAATTAAAAAGTAATAAATTTTTTCCTATATAATAATAAAAATTTATTTGATTTTAGAAACTGATGAACCATTTCTAAGAAAAATTTTCATGCAACTTTATTCAGATAAATTTTAAAAATTTTAATAAAATATTTTCATTTTTTTAGGTAAAATTTTTCTATTATTTGAAAAATAAGAAATAAGGTAAAGCTTTTTTTTTTTGCTGGAAAACGCTATTATTATTTTAAAAATTCTTTCCTGAAAATAAAAAACAATCAATTAAAAACAAACTAGTTAGTATTCCTAATATTCAAGAAAACATATTATTAAAGGAAACAAATTAAAGTAATCATTTAAGAAAATTATCGTGCATGATTGTAATTTTTGGTTCGTGATCGTGCTTAAGAGTGAGTCAAAAATCGCTAACGTGCCCATCTCTAGTATTAATTTAAAGTAGCTTAAAATATATTTTAAAATTTTGTTGGCAAAAAGTAAAAAATTTCGAATTTGCGCTTTTATATAAAAATTTTGTTTGTTGACTACAATACAAAATATCGCCAGAACATTTTATACATAACGGCATAATAGCTTTTTTATAATTGACGTTGCCCCTCTTAAACTTTATATTTATCGAAGGCACTAAAACTATTTTTTTTCTCACTTAATAATAAAAAAAAAGTTAAAATTTGAAAATGTCAATTAAAGTTTAAGCTAAAAATGTTTTAAAATAAACTTATGACATTTTTCCATTTTTTAATAATAACAAGAAATGTAACTGTGATATTTTGTATTTTTGAAACAATTTCCTTAAATTAGTTAATTTAAGAAGACAAAGGACCCCCAGTGTTCCTTAGCCATAAATGCCGTGTGTCACTTAGACCGTCCTTTTTGTAGTTCTCTCAAGCAGAATTAACTACGAAAAGGATTTGACTTTATAACAACTTATTACGTTTCAGGATATCCTTCAGTACATTTTTTTTTTAAATTGCTTACATTTTTGCTAAAAAAAAAATTAATTTATATTTTAAATATATGAGTTTAGTATAAATCAATTTCATTTAAAGACAAACATGTATAGCAAAAAGTTTGTTAAAAGCAGTGTCCTCACAAAGCGGTAGTCCTTTCGAAAGTGGGAAATTATTTACACAATGATGGTAAAGTACTTTAAATTATGTGTTAAAATTTATTACTTTTTACTATAGAAACAGCTTCATATTTACTACAAAATCTTTATCAAATTTAAGGGTAATTTTCACTTTAAAGAATTACTATTTAACTTGATGTTAGAAAATATTTTCTTATTTTTAGGAAGTTAAGTCCTTATCTAATGAACAGAACACAACAAAATATTCCTCCTCCTCAGAATTTTTCATATGCTCATATGCTTAAAGAAAGCCCGCCAGCCCAATCGAATGATTCTCAAAGCTCAATTGAGAACCTCATTAAAAAAATGAATAACTTTATGTCTAACATGCAAAATATGTTCCAGTAGATCATGAGGAACCAAAGCATGCTCATGCAAATTTTGTTGGA
This sequence comes from Eustalomyia histrio, assembly GCA_949748255.1. NCBI lineage: Eukaryota > Metazoa > Arthropoda > Insecta > Diptera > Anthomyiidae > Eustalomyia > Eustalomyia histrio. Next base: position 139,894,410 of record OX456524.1, on the reverse strand, counting down.
TAGAAAATGAATCTGTTGAAAATATGTTTCTGGAACGCAAACGGCCTTGGCCAACATAGAAAGGAAGTAGAACATTTGCTGCAAGAGCAGGAAATTGATGTACTCTTAGTCTCTGAGACCCACTTTACACAGAAAAATTGTTTTAGGGTAAATGGGTATTCAATATATGATACTAAACAACCAAGTGGTAGAGCATGTGGTGGTACAGCAGTAATTGTGCACAATAAAATTAGGCATTTCCTAATGCCAGAATTCGTAAAAGATTATATTCAGGCAACATCTATTAATCTTACCGATTTTAGGGTCACATTGTCTTCTATATATTGTCCTACGAGACATAACATTAACCGAGATCAGTTTATCGATTTTTTTGCTACACTTGGTTCAAAATTTATAGCAGCCGGTGACTATAATGCTAAACATACTTTTTGGCGATCACGCCTTATCACACCCAGGGACTGACAATTATTAAGTGCTATTTCTTCACACAGTCTAGATGCTTTATCCAGCGGTCACCCAACATACTGGCCATCCGACTTGAATAAGATTCCTGATCTTATAGACTTTGCCGTCACAAAAAATATAAAAAGAGAGCAAATATCCGTGAGCTCATCACTGGATTTATCTTCTGATCATTCACCATCAATCATATGGTTGAACGACATTCCCACTGGAGTTCAGGAAAGGCGTCATTTCTATCCACCTAGAAACACAAACTGGTTAAAATATAAAATGTATGTGAGTTCCCATCTTCCATACAATATCCCACTTAGAAATTCATCAGATATTCAATCTGCAGTGAACATGTTTACTGACGTTCTAACTACTGCAGCCTCAGTCGCAACTCCTATCTTTACACCCAGAAGTAGGGTAGCTCAATTCACTCCAGGAAATATTCAGTTCCTTGTGAATGAAAAGAGAAAATTAAGAAGACAGTGGCAAGAAAGTCGATCTCCAGCTATAAAAAGCCGACTTAATCGATGCCAAAGAGAGCTCCAAGCCGCCTTAAAGAAAAACGAACAAAACCATCTTGCCAATTACCTAAGTAACCATAACCCTTTTAAGGAAACAAATTATAGTCAGTGGAAAGCTGTCAAACATATGCAATGCCCTATATCATATAAATCCCCAATACGACTCAAAAATGGCACTTGGGCTAAAAATGGATGCGAAAAATGTTAACGTTAACGCTTTTGCTAATCACTAAGAAAAGGTGTTCACTCCAAATGATACGAGCTATAATATAAGCCCTTATATTATAGATGATGTTGTTCCTTCGCCCTTAAAATTCCGTTTCCCATTAATAATGTCAAGTATTCAAAAACTTGATCCAAAAAAATCCCCAGGTATAGACAAAACTTCATCGTCTATGATTACTAACTTGCCTAGCTCAGCTCTTAAATTATTGATGTACATTTACAACGCCATTCTTCGCTTGGGATATTTCCCATCGTCTTGGAAAGAATCGGAAATTGTTATGATTCCTAAACCAGGTAAAGATGTTAGCCAAGTGACATCTTATAGACCTATAAGTTTACTATCAATCCTCTCGAAATTGTTTGAAAAACTACTTATTAGTAGCCTTAGTACATATTTAAACTCAGGGCATATTATTCCCGATCATCAGTTCGGATTCCGTGAAGGCCATGGCACAGTTGAGCAAGTTCACAGAATAACAACGCTTATTAGGAAGGCATTCGAGAATAAGCAATATTGCTCTGCTTTATTTATCGATATCTCACAGATTACAAACCTGCTCCCTGCAAGTACACATAAACTTTTCAAAAGTTATTTATCTGATAGAAGCTTTCGAGTACGGTCGAAAGACGAACTTTCTTCATCCAGAAAAATTTCTGCTGGAGTCCCACAAGGTAGTATACTAGGTCCCTTGCTATATATTATCTTCACAGCAGATATGCCAACCAATGCTCTTATTTACATATCTACTTTCGCAGATGACACAGCTTTCATGAGCATTAACTCTGATTGTACGGTTGCTTCCGCGCTGCTGCAGACTCATGTTCATGAGCTTAAAAAATGGCTAGAAAAAATAATTGTCCTACAATTAAAATAAACAACATAAAAATCCCTGAAAGTAGTCACGTCAAATATCTTGGTGTTCATTTAGATCGACGCCTTATATGGTCCCATCATATTGATTGTAAGGTAACCCAGATGAAATTGAAATCTGCTGAACTTAACTGGCTCATTGGGCTCAATTCTGCTTTATAATTTAGATTACAAAGTCCTTTTGTACAAATCGGTAATCAAGCCCATATGGACTTATGGTATTCAATTATGGGGAACGGCTTCGGCTTCGAATGTTGCTAAACTACAGAGAAGACAATTGAAACATTTACGATTGATAACTGGCGCTCCTTGGTTTGTCAGAAATGACAATATTCATAGGGATTTAAATATTTCCTCAGTAGAAGGAGAAATCAAGCGGTTCTGTACAAAATACATCACCAAGCTTAAAGTTCACATAAATAATCTTGCACAGACAACTTCTGCTCTTTGAAGTACATCAGCGATTAAGAAGGATGGATACTCTGGATCTGGGCAGCTGGGCCCTTTTCTATCTTCCTGTGCTGTGCTTCACACATTGCTCAATTATCTAAGTATTAAGATTTGAATAATTAAGAATGGAATTGCAATGGCAACTTCCATTAAATGTATTTAGTTTAAGATTTAATTACTTATTGTTATTTTCTTATAAGAAAGATTCAATAATTAAAAAAAAAAACCAAGAAAACATTTGCTAACTAACAGTTCAAAGTAGTAAAATTTTTCTATAATTTAAACATTTTTTACCAAATTTAAAGTAAAATTTGTTTCTTAATTTCAAGGAAAATTTTATTAAATATTGGTAAAAAGTGTCTTTGGAGCCGTTTTCATTTCAATTTTTCTAAATTCTAGTTCATTTTTTGATTTGGGATAAATAAATAATTATAATAAATTTTATTTAAAAAAATATCTTAAATACATTTTAAATGAAGATATTAATAGTAGACTAATTCAAATTGTAACTCTAAAAATATATCCTCAAGGATTAGCAGTTCTTAAAGACAATCTCTTTCAGTAGAAGCTTAAGTTAAAGGATTTTTATTGTTATTTTTACTAATGCATTATATTTGTGTGTAATACCAACAGCATTATGAACTAATACAACTACATGCATATGATTATGTATGTTTATGATTTCAAAACTGTTGTTATTGTTGTTTATTATTCATTGTTTATGTTATAAGTCGTTACTTTTGTTAATGTTTTAGTTCTTGTTCATCATGTTAATAATGTCCATGATGATGTTACTTTTATACTTGTCTATTTAGAATATTATAATGATGTATTTTAAGCATCATTGTATTTACTTGAGTACATAGTATAGTATATTGTTACTAAACAACAAAACTAAAGAAATGCTAATGTGTTGAATAGCTTACAAAAACTTGCAGGAAACATATAACATCTATGAACTATTTTTATGTATTTTATAAGAAACAAGCATTTTCCATGATATAAAGTATATTGTAGTTGTACCAGTATGATGTACAATTAGAACAAACAAGTTTTCATATATCCTTCACTTGTACTTATGAGGCTTTTCATAGCAACTGTCCAGTTTAAAAAAATGTATATCGTGTGCAACGAATAAAACACAGAACAACGTTTTTCTAATGATTTTCAAAGCAATGGTATCCTGGATAACATTGCTTTGCTATAGAGTTTTATGAAAGCAATTAAGAAAAAATAAAAAATTCATAACTAATAATAATGTAATTGAAACCTCAATTTATCCATAAAATCTGACAGATTTATTAGTTTTTTTATTATTTGCAAAAAAAAAAAGTTTATAGCCTATTCCTCGATCTGGAACGAAAAACTAGTCGAACGAAAGCAAGTCACTCGAATTCGAATCAATTTTGGTTTCTCTATTTCGAAAGCCTTTGATCGACTTGACTTACGTGTGTCAATTTTTGTTTCTTACGCATTTACAAACCACAGAGATGCCAGATATTATAAAGGGTGTCCCAAGAAGAACGTAATTTTTAAATTTTAAATAAAACACAGATATTTAAAACAAAATCGTGAAACTTTATTATATCGTAAAGTAGACAGAATGAGGTTATGTATGAAACAATATATCGTGCAGATGGCCGCCGCGGCTTTGCTGGCATGCACGCGATCTTTTAATGAAATTTTCAATGACCGTTTTGCATGAATGCTGCGGTATTTCATTAATGCAGCGTCCAATTTACTCTTTTAAGGCTTGAGTCGTCGTCGGCTTATTCGCGTAAACCATCGACTTCAAAAAACCCCAAAGAAAAAAATCTAATGGTGTTAAATCGCACGATCTAGGCGGCCAATTCTGATCTCCAAAACGCGAAATAACACGACCGGGAAATGACTGATGCAGCAATTGAATTGTTTCTCTGGCGCCGTCTTGTTGGAACCACATGCCCTCCGCATTCATTTCTTCAATTCTAGGCAAGAAAAAACTGATTATCATTTCACGATACCGAACACCATTGACTGTTTGCGCTTGACCTGCCTCATTTTCATAAAAAAAAGGTCCAATGATTCCTCCAGCCCAAAAACCACACCACACAGTGACACGCTGAGGATGCATTTGCTTCTCGTGAATCACTCGAGGATTTTCCTCACCCCAAATGCGACAATTCTGCCTATTGACGAAGCCATCAAGATGAAAATGGGCCTCGTCACTGAAGATGATTTTATCGGCAAAATCAGCATTTTCATGTTGTCTCTCCAATACCCAATTAACGAACTCCCTTCGCTGTCCATGGTCAGCTGGCTTCAGTTCCTGAGTCCATTGAACTTTGTATGCATGAAGATGCAAATCTTTCGTCAAAATTCGCTGCAAAGTGGATTTGGAGACACCAATTTGCTGAGCTCGGTGTCGAGTTGTGGTGGATGGAGTTTGAGCAACATCATCACGTACAGCTGCGACATTTTCGGTCGATCGACCTGGTCGATGGCGCGTTGTTGTCTTTACATCACTAACATCCTCACCCCAAATGCGACAATTTTGCCTATTGACGAAGCCATCAAGATGAAAATGGGCCTCGTCACTGAAGATGATTTTATCGGCAAAATCAGCATTTTCATGTTGTCTCTCCAATACCCAATTAACGAACTCCCTTCGCTGTCCATGGTCAGCTGGCTTCAGTTCCTGAGTCAATTGAACTTTGTATGCATTAAGATGCAAATCTTTCGTCAAAATTCGCTGCAAAGTGGATTTGGAGACACCAATTTGCTGAGCTCGGTGTCGAATTGTGGTGGATGGAGTTTGAGCAACATCATCACGTACAGCTGCGACATTTTCGGTCGATCGACCTGGTCGATGGCGCGTTGTTGTCTTTACATCACTAACAGACCCAGTTTCGGCAAATTTATCCATTAATCTCTTTACAGTTGACTCTTTTGGAGCATTATTGTGACCCCAAATTGATCGCAATTTGCGAACTGTAGCCGCAAAACTTTCACCATTTTGGTAAAACAATTTAACAATGAGAATGCGTTGTTAATTCGTGTAGCGCTCCATTTTTACTAACCTCGTACCTTCTACTAGCAAACAATAACAATTGTTCAAATGTCAAACAATGACACTTCGAATGTTGCCAGATTTAAAAATTGCGTTCTTCTTGGGACACCCTTTATTTTGAGCAAAAATACTACTAAGCTGTTTAAAGACAAAAACAACCCTGTTTAACAGTGATCAGCTGTATATGACAAATGAAATAAAAAAAATAAAAACAATAAACAAATCAATTTTTATTTGGAAAATGTGTTTATTTGTGAAAATTTTTGTTATCGATTGGTTGTGGGTGAAATTGTTGTTTGGAGAGCTTTTCTGTTGCCTATTGTCTGTTCGGTGCGGTCACTGCTAAAGTCCTTGTAAAATAAAAGATGTAAAATAAAAAATGTAAATATGAGCATCTTGGGCAACCGTAAGCCGCAAACAACACACACATACCTTTTACCACTCAGCAACAGGGTAATATGGGGTGAAACGGAGTTTAGTTTTCTGGTCAAATTTTCCTCCTCTGCGGAAAATTTGTTTGCTCCGAACACTACAGTCCTTCTGGCAAAATCAGGTCTTTCTTCCATATAAAATACAAGCGCCTTCGGATGGTCCATTGTTGATTTTTTTTTTTTAACTAAAATTTAAAATTCCCAATAATCTATTAATATTTGTATTATTTTGTACTTACTTTTTGTTATCCATTGCTTTTTTACTTCATTTTGCTTTTAAAAATATCAAATATATATTTACTCGACAAAAAAACAGTAAGTGACTGATTTTAACATTTGCGTTCGAGCTGTTCGAAATAAAGAAACCTAATTTTGTATGAAAACAGTTACGTTTTCGTTCGACTTGTCGTTCAAGTCATCGTTCGCATAGAAATAGAGTTAGTGGAACCCAAATCAGTTTTCTTTCGACTAGAAAGCGAACGAACGTGTTCTTTCGAAATTGAGGAACAGGCTATTAGATATTCTTCTATCGCACTCAAAAATAAAAGACATAAACTAAAATGTAATAAAAAATTTCCTTCAAAATAGTTTATAAATTGTCCTCAATTTAAGTAAAATTTTATTAAAATTTAGAAAAATTTTCTTAAAAAGAATGAAAATTCCTAAGTTTGAGGAAAAACGAAATAGTTAATATACTCAGAAATACAGGTTGGTTGAAAAGTGCCTGCGCTCACCAAGAGATGGCACTGCTAGCTCTACAATTTTTTTTTCTCAAGTTGGTATAACTGTCCTAAGAACACATGCAGAGTTACAAGTCATTCTGTCAATTCTTTCTTTGTTTACAAGCCATTTGAAGTTGACGTGTCATTGATTTTTTTTAATATGGAAAAAATTGAATATCGTGCAGTCATTAGATTCTTTGTTTTGAAGGGTTTAAAAGCAAAGGAAATTTATCAACAATTGTTAGAAGTATATAAGAAGTCCTCACCTTCAAAACGCACCGTTGAATTTTGGGTTGTGAATTTAAACGTGGTCGTACCAGCCTTGAAGACGATCCACGCGAAGGACGACCAAAACTGCAACCACAGCAAAATCATTGAGCAGGTACATAATATGGTTAGTGAAGATCCAAGTTTGACTAAGCGTGAAATTGCTAATGCCATAGGCATCTCAGACGAACGAGTACTCCATATTTTACATGAAGAATTACGTATGAAAAAAACTGTTTGGAAAGTTAGTGCCGCACACATTAACAATTCAACAAAAACTGGATCGAAAACAAATTTCTCAGCGTAATTTGGAGCGTTTTAAGCCGAATAAAACCGACTTCTTGCGTTGTTTTATAACTATGGATGAGACTTGGATCTACCACCATGATCCTAAGTTGAAACAAGAACGTTTAGAGTGGACTGAAGCTGGTTGTTCAGCTCCAAAGCAGGTGAAGTCACAACGATCAGCAAAGAAGGTTATGGCATCAGTTTTTTGGGATGCAAAAGGAATTTTGTTGATTATCTTCAGAGAGGTAAAACAATCAACTCTGAATATTATTGCAGCCTTTTGGATCAGCTGGATAAAAAAATTCGTGAGAAAAGACCTGGTTTAAAGAAGAAAAAAATCATTTTTCATTAAGACAATGCACCTGCTTACAAAAGTGTTTTGACGATGGCTAAATTCAAAGAATTAAAGTACGAATTGCTTCAACATCCACCGTATTCACCAGATTTGGCTCCCAGTGACTACTATCTCTTCAGAAATCTCAAACAATTCCTTCGTGGAAAGCATTTTTCGTCGAATGAAGAGGCCATAGCAGCCGTAGACGGTTATTTTGCAGAGCTTCCGGAAAACCATTTTAAGGATGTGATAAAATTATTGGAAAATCATTGGAACAAGTGTATTAAGCTTCTAGGAGATTATATTGAATAAAAAAATATATTTCGTAACAAAAACAGTATTCTTTCATTTCGAGCGCAGGAACTTTTCAACCAACCTGTAGTTCATATTTTTGCTAAGTAATATTTCTTGATTTTAGGAAAAAAAAAACAAGTCAATGAAATAAAAATTTATTAATTTTAAGAAAAAACATCTTGGTTTTAAGAAATTTGCATACTCAAATGTAATAAAATTAAATTTAGTTAAAAAAAAATTTACTTCCATTTAGTTCAAAAAATGTGTCTAACCTAAATCGAGAAAGTACTTAAACTTAATGTGTGTTCATTTTTTGTTCGCAAGTAGTAAAATTAACTAAATTTTAGAAATGCATTTTTAAATTCAATTTTTAAGTCTACCACTATCTAATTTTGAAGAATTGTTTTCTAAAAATTAGTTCAGACAATTAAAAACAAAAAGTAATAAATTGTTTCCTATGTAATAATAAAAATTTACTTGATTTTAGAAACTGATGAACTATTTCTAAGGAAAATTTTAATGGAACTTAGTCAGATAAATTTTAATAAAGTATTCTTTTTTTTCAAGTAAAAGTTTTTTAATTTTTAAAAAATAATAAAATTTGGTATAGGAATTTTTTTGGTTGGAAAACGTTTAAATTATTTCAAATATTCTATTCCAATCAATCAATTAAAAACAAACCAGTTAGTTTTCCTAATTTTCAAGAAAACATATTATTAAATTAAACATAATTGTAATTTTTGGTTCGTGATCGTGTGTGAGCGTGAGTCAAAAATCTCTCACGTACCTATCTCCAATCTTAACAGTCTTAAATATTGAACTTAAAGTAGCTTAAAATATATTTTAAAATTTTATTAGCAAAAGGTAAACAAATTCGAATTTGCTTTTTTATGTTAAAATTTTGTTTGTTGACTACAATACAAAATATCGCAAGCACATTTTATACATTACGGCATAATGGCTTATTAAACTTTATATTTTTCGAACTATTTTTTTTCACTTATTAATAAAAAAAGTTTAAGTTTTTATATGTCAAAAAAATTTTAAAAATCCCATAAAATGAACTTATAACATTTTCCAATAATAACAAGAAATGTATGTGTATTTTTGCAACAATTTTCTTAAATTAGTTAATTTAAGAAGACAAAGGACCCCCAGTGTTCCTTAGCCATAGATGCCATGTGTCACTTAGGGCGTCCCTTTTTGTAGTTCTCTCAAGCAAAACCATTAATTAACTACGAAAAGGATCTGACCTTGTCACCATTTATTACGTTTCAGGATATCCTGCAGTATATTTTTTTTTAATTTGTTTACCTTTTTGCTAATGAAATTTAATTAATATTTTAAATTCATGAATTTAGTATAATTTAATTTAGTTTTAAGACAAAATTGTATAGCAAAAAGCTTGTTAAGAGCAGTGTCCTTAAAAAGCGGAAGTCCTCCGAAAATGGGAGGACTGTAAAGTACTTTAAAATATATGGTAAAATATATTACCTTTGCAATAGAAGCAGGATAAGGATAATTTATAAGTATACGTTTCCTAATACATATAATAAAAATATTATTTTATACTAAATAGTTATTTGCAATTTTAAACATTCCACGAATAATTTCTCCAAAAAGAAGCCGAATAAGGTGCTGAAGCTTTCTGATAATAAAATAGTAAAATCTGTATCTTTTTGTTTATTTTTTATCTTTTTATTTAATTTTTATATTTTCTGAAAATGAAAACAAAATCCAAAAAGTGACTAATTTTAAATTATGTTTGTTTTAAATTATCTTTCTTTTCAATTTTTTTTCTTTAAAACTCCATATTTTTTTTCTTTCTGTGTATACTGGAATGTATACTGGTCGTTATGGTGTAATCTTAACTCAGTAATAATAAAATTATCTAGATCACTACAAGTCTATAAAACCATCACATCATATAATGTTTAATGTGTGAGCATATATAACTGTAATCACATGTGGTCTGAAATCATGAATTGCTAAAATATATGAATTGCTAAATAATATAAGTACGGTTTTTTTTTTGAAAAGTAAGTAAATTGACTTTGTTTTTGATGACACATGCAAAAGGCCAAAGCGGTTTGAGATGGTGGCTGAGAGAGGTACTTTTCCTTTTAACCTCCCCCCCCCCATGTTGGGGCATACTCCAGGAAATAAATATTTTAAATTTCAGATTTTAAGCCGCAGGGTTTTGGACGGGACGTTTTTCTCCTTTCCCGTGTAAAAATTCAAATATTTATGCACATAAATGATCATACATAATTATTTATGACCATATATATATTTTCATGTATCTTTGGATCTGAAATATGAGGGTATATATGATAATATATGATCATACATGATTATTTACGACCATGCATAGTTTTACAGATAACCATAAACGATCACATATACATGTATCTTTGGTTCCGAAATATGAAGGTATATATGAGCATTAGACCGTACCTCAAAAAAAAAGTTCACCGTACACCCTCTAATATAAAGTATTTTAGCAAGAAAATTTCGAAAATAATTTTTTTTTTTTTTTTTGGCCGAACGTAGGGGTCGCCATTTTATATTTTTCGTTATATCTTCGCCATTTACCGTCCGATCTTAAAGTGTTGTATATCAATGTTTTTTTGTCTCGCAGAGGCCGATGTTTTTCTAGAAGGAGCCATTGACCTCAAGTAACCCGTTCTAGTATTAACCCACCAGATCTCAGTTGCTACCACCTTAATGTACTACCCTAATATTTTAAAATGAAAGCTCGCAAAAAAGCAATAAACTTTTGCTAGTAAAGAATTCCAATAATTCCAGCGGAACTATTATTTTATTTTTTTTTTTTTTAATTTTTTATGTTGCCGAATGTAGGGCATTTTTATTTTTTGTCATATCTTCTGTATTTACAGTCGGATCTTAAAGGGTTCCGTGTTTGAATTCCACTCGTTCTCCATTCTATTTCACTTCGCTTCCCTTGTTTCGTATTTCAATTCCACTTATGCCCCCAATGCATTATTATGCCTCTAGCCAAATCGGTTTGCGCAATCCGGTTCCTTTTGTAACCACCATTTTCACCAAGTATCTGGCGAAAATTTCGAAAATACATTTCAGGTTTATAGCTAGCCCTCAAGGGAGAAAGCTGTTACCTTTTTGTCCCAGAGCGTAGAAATTTCCAAAAGCAATCAAGACTGGGTTCAGAAAGGCCATTTATTGTACCAGGTCCTCATTGTGGCTTTTAATTATTTTTAAAGAGCGCACTTTATAGTTCAGCTCCTATCTGTAACCTAGTTCGTTCTTCTATGTCAAAAGCTCTTCTAGTTAAATCGTTCTTTCAGCTCAATCGCTCTTCTGGTTCAATAGATCTTCTAGTTCAATAGATCTTCTGGTTCAATAGCTCTTCTAGTTCAATCGTTCTTTCAGCTCAATCGGTATACTTGTTCAATAGATTTTCTAGTATAATAGATCTTCTAGTTCAATGGATCTTCTTGTTCAATGGCTCTTCCTGTTCAATAGCTCTTCCAGCTTAATACATAGCTCTTCTAGTTAAATCGTTCTTTCAGCTCAATCGCTCTTCTGGTTCAATAGATCTTCTAGTTCAATAGATCTTCTGGGTTAATAGCTCTTCTAGTTCAATCGTTCTTTCAGCTCAATCGGTATACTTGTTCAATAGATCTTCTAGTTCAATAGATCTTCTAGTTCAATGGATCTTCTTGTTCAATGGCTCTTCCTGTTCAATAGCTCTTCCAGCTTAATACATAGCTCTTCTAGTTTAATCGTTATTTCAGCTCAATCACTCTTCTGGTTCAAAAGATCTTCTAGTTTAATATATCTTCTTGTTCAACAGCTCTTCCAGTTCAATAGCTCTTCCAGTTCAATATCTCTTCTAGTTCAATCGTTCTATCAGCTCAATCGCTCTTCTGGTTCAATAGATCTTCTGGTTCAATGGATCTTCTAGTTCTCCTAGTTTATTGTTTTTTTTTTTAATTTAATTGAATTGCTAAACAAGAACTGCAACACGTAAACACAATTTTATGCAAACAAAAAATTGTTTAGATGTCTTAAAAATTTAATTTAAAATAATTTAACGTTTGTAAAGCGTTCTTAAAGTATTTTATCTTTTTGCATTCAGCCCTTTCAAACATTTTTAAAATGGTGACTGATTTTAGTATTGAGAAATGTTTATTTTTCAAGGAACTAGGATAAAATTTCTCAAAAGAAAGAAGAAATGAATAATGTCTTCATTTAAAATCTATTATGAACAAGAACGACTACAGCTTAATGATTGAACATAAAAAGTGGAGCTGGCAACATTAAAAAAACAGCTGATTATGAAAATGAAAAGAAAACACAAAAAAATAACGAAAAGAGCGAAAGACCCAAAAGAGATGAATGCCTAAAAGAGATAAATGCCTAAAAGAGCTGGATACCTAAAAGAGCTGAAGATTTTGAACTAGATCATTAGTTCATAGTAAAGAGTAGTTCAATTGAACTAGTTCGTTCGCGAACGATACAACTGTACCAGAAATGATATTAATACAGAGATTTCCAACTGGATGAGACACCAGGCAATTAGAAACTGGAACGAATAGGAAAAGATCAGACACTCAAAAAATTCTTATCTTAAAACACTAAGAGAAGTAGGGATGTACTTCAATTGAATACACCTGGCCTAAGACTCCTCTGTGCAGCACTCACGGGACATTACACATGCTACGACCATTTATTTAAGATGAAAATTCCTGATGATATTGTTTGGTATTGCAGGTATTGTTTGGAGTTTGGAGGATGATGAGTTAATGCAGCATATACTTGCCAAAATGCTCTGCCGTTTCTAGTCTGAGGATGAATACACTTGGTAGATCCGAATTACAGGAGAGGCAATATAGGAAAATGAGATAATAACGTTCCTAAGAGCCGAATACAACTGAATGTAGACAGAGGCAGCACAATAGATCAACTTGGTTGTGGTGCAGGAGGCTATGCGACTCAACCCTGTTCATCGTAAATCGTAAACACATACTTTTAATTGTAAAGTTGCTGGCCAAAGGTCTTTGGGCAGGCCGTTAAATAGGAGAGGAGGGGCTAAAGGGTAAAAGACTTAAGCCCTCGTCCTCCTAGGAATTTCTAAAAATTCAATCTTATAATATTTAAAATTTTAGATTTTTTAACCTATAGGGGTTTGGGAAGCCCTTTAAGGGGAGACTTCCCCTTGTTAGCTCTCCCATATTGTCAGGGAGCACAAATTATAAATTTCGGATTCCTAGCTAAAGTGGTTTGGGAAGGCTGTCAAAGGCAAGATTTTAATATTTTTGACCCTCCTCTTAGGAGTTTCCGAAAATATCAGCTTTCTTCTTCCAGTGGATTGGGCTGAGGGATGTTGAGTGCATGAGTGACTGAGTGAGTGAATCAGTGAGTCTGTCAGTAATGTTATTTCTTGATATATGAAAAAAAATTAGCACCACTGTAGACATTGGGCATTGCATGTCACGTGGTGTCATGTTCCAGGTCTCCCATCCATATAATAGAGAGAATTTTATGTTGGATCTAAATTATTTGATTTTGGTTTATTTCGAAATAGTAGAAGATTTCCAAACCGGGTTTAACTGAGCAAACGCACCCTGAGCCTTATTTATGCGACTGGATATATCTGCCGCTGAGCCACCAGTTGTGTCACTTGCGCACAAGTACGAGGGCGGATCAATAACTCCGTGACTTTTCGAACTTTCCTCGTAGTTAATAAAATGCAACACTGCTCCCACCTGTTAATAGACTACTGTCAAATTTTGAGCAAGTTCCGTTATTTACTTTGCGTTTTACAGCAGGATTTTTTTCAGGTCCATAAAACAGGCATTTGTTTGATCAATAATTTCATCGTTGGAGGTAAATCTCTTCCCACTGAGCCATTTTTTTATGTTTGGAAATAGGAAAAAGTCACCGAGGGCTAAATCCGTAGAATATGGAGGAAGAGGGGGAAATTCGTAGTCTGCTTCATTGATTTTTGCCATGAAAACTAAGCTGGCACACGATCGTTCAAAATTGAAACCACTAAGTCATGTGAGATGCCTATGTCTTCCACAATCTATCGCACATTCAATCTCCGATCGGCCAACACCATATCGTGAATTTTTATAATTGTTTTGGGTGTAGAGACCTCAACTGGGCATACAAAACGTACGGCAACTTCCGTGCTTGTAAGGCCAAAATGAAAGTCACTAAACCAATTTTTTTTCCATTAAAATCGATGGTGCAGAGTCCACATAGTATTTATCAAGTTTTTCCTTGGTTTGATTGACGGTTTTTCGCAAAAAATAATTATTTATGAGCACTTTTTCCATTTTTAAAAAAATCCACGAGGTTGTATGTTTTGAACAGCTGTTAAACGCAAAGTAAATGACGAAACTTGCTCAAAATTTGACAGTAGTCTTTTAACAGGTGACACTTAATGGGAGCAGTGTTGCATTTCATATAACTACGAGGTAAGTTCGAAAAGTCACTGACTTATTGATCTGCCGCCGTAGTATATAGAAAAATAACTACTGTATGTTTAATAGTATAATATGGAAACCCTAATACGTACTTAATTTTTGTTATGTTTTTGTCCAAAAGTGATTTCAGACCATGTGTGCGTCTTTATATATGTTAGTATTAAACTAGTACAATTTTCAAGTGTTAGTAAATTTTATATGTTGTAGTTGTTAGTAGCTGTAGTGGTAGTGGTAGTGTTAGTAACTACAACAGTTTGTTTTTTTTTTTGTATAACTGTAGGAAAATATACTTTATCTTGTATATTCTTCACAACATTGTATCTATCTTAAGTTCGTTGACATTTTGAGATTAAAGCAAAATAAAATGAAAACATTTTTTGTTTGTTTATTTCATATGTAATTTTGTGTTTGTTTATCTTTATTCCTTGCTGCCTGCCTCCTGACAAGTTAAATATTTGAAAACTGTTTGTTTAGTACGAAAGAAAAAATAAATAATATAAAAATATGAAAAAACGTTAACTTTATGTTTGGCAGTTAAAGAAAAATAAATGTCAGAAGAAATCTTGTTTTTTTTTTTTTTTTTTTTGTACAAAAATAAAAGTTTGTAGTTGTATGTTGTTCTTGTTTTGAAGACAAGATATTATAAAGGCCAATTAGTTGTCAGATTAAGTAGGGAGACTTATTAGCTATTAAAAGTTTATGGTTATATAAAGTTTCCCGATTTTTTTTTTTCAATTACGGTAAAACTTAAAATTTTTCCTTTCAAAGTTAATGGAAGGCATAGAAAACTTATTGTTAAGCCTGTTTGTTATGCTTTTAAAGTCTTTGGATTATTTTGCTGGTTATGAAAACTTTATATAAAAACAAGTAAGAGCGGCTAAATTCGGCTATGCCGAATCTTATATACCCTTCACCATGGTTGGGAAAAAACTGAAGTTTATATATGGACATATATGAAATGGACAGATTTATATACGGACGCCTTTAAGAGGAAATTAACTATTTAGTTTGGAGATAAAACTTGGACTCGGGAAGATTTATGGTTCCAGAAAATAGGTATTTTAAAAAAATGTATGTTTTGGGCATAACTTTTTTGTATCTGAACCGATATTTCCGAGTTTTTCAGCAAATATGTTATACTAAAGATTTTCGATCTTTTGCTATATAAGACGTATCCATAGGTCATAATACAGCTCTAGAATAGTGTTTGTTGTTTGTGTATAAAAGGTGAAGAGGTGAAAGAAAAGAATTTCAACAAATCGTTAAAAGAAATCACTACAACTGCATGTGTTTTATTTCTACAAAAACGTTTGATTTAGCTGGCAAATTTGCATTTCGGATTTTATTTCCTTTTTTTATCAAAAATATTTTTAATTTCTTTAGCTTAATTTTAAAAATTTGAAGAAAAATAGTTTATAATTTTTTTTTTATAAATTATTATAAGTTATGACCTAAAATAGTTGCACTCAAAGGGAAATTATGTATAAAATTTTCTTAATATGTGAGAAATAAAATGGTTTAAAAATCTTTTTATAAATTCTTTTAAATCGGAGCAAAAAATAGAAATAAAACCGTTTGTATTTTGTTTGTATCAGAGGGTTTTTATACAAATTATGATGTTTTTAGCCTATTTATGGATTATTTAATTATTAATATAAAATTTTATATAAATTGATTATTAAATGTTAAAAAAAAAAACAAAAATAAGCAAAAAAAAAAAGTCTTAAGAAAATAATAAAAAAAAATTTACAAAAAAAAAAGTGAATTGACCTGACCGAGATTCGAACCCGCGGCCTTAGAGAAAAAAAGTATTTGTGACATAGCGTCTAGACAACTGAGCTATTAAAGCTCACACAAAATCATCGTCAATAGAGGTACATATATAAAAGTCTTCGTTCATTAGAGATTTGTTTAGTTTTTATTTAAATGACAAATCTTTATATGTGTGTTGTTTGTGTATAAAATGTGGAGATGAAACAAAAGAATTTTTATTATTAATATAAAATTTTATATAAATTAATTATTAAATGTTAAAAAAAAACCAAAAATAAGCAAAAAAAAAAAAGTCTTAAGAAAATAATAAAAAAAAAATGTACAAAAAGAAAAGTGAATTGACCTGACCGAGATTCGAACCTCGAACCCCGCGGGCTTAGAGAAAAAAAGTATTTGTGACACAGCGTCTAGACAATTTAGCTATTGAAACTCACACAAAATCATCGTCAATAGAGGTACATATATAAAAGTCTTCGTTCATTAGGGATTTGTTTAGTTTTTATTTAAATGACAAACCTTTGTATGTGTGTTGTTTGTGTATAAAAGGTGGAGATGAAAGAAAAGAATTTTAACACATGGATGTGTTGTTATGCTCAAAATTCTACATACATATTAAACAAAGTGATTTTTCTGGAAAAATTAGAGGTAGTCCTGGTTTTTTGCTAATATCTCAGCCATTTATTAGCCGATCTGTCTGATTTTTAATAGCAAACAGAAATGGATCACATGTAACAGAAATAAAAAACATCATCATCATCATGTCTGGGTTCTTCGGAAAACCCATTTCAACACACAGACGGACAGACGGACATACGGACATCGTTAAATCAACTTCGCTCTTCATAAGGACCCAGAATATATATACTTTATAGGGTCTAAGATCAATATTGTAGAAATTACAAACGGAATGACAAACTTATATATACCCTTCCACCTGTGGTGAAGGGTATAATTATAAAGCATATTTAGAGGCGTTATTATTTCAGTCATTTAAGATTTTCTTTAGCATTTACTTTATTGCAGGTATAATTTACGATTTTTGTTGGCGATAGATTTTTAAATTTTTTATAGAAGCTTTTATATCCAATTTTTTAAAAAAAAATATCAATTTATTTAAATTATAAAAAAAATATTTAAATAAAAACAAGTATACTTTCAGGCTTTATATTTACCAAGAAAATCTTAATCACTTCTTTGAAGTTAGGCCTTCAGTTTCTTTCAACATATTTCTTTAAAAAAAAATGCTATTACATTGAAATAATTTAAGTTCAAAACTATTTTCTTTGTCATTCTTTTAGCACTTGTAGGAATTCTATTGAAATTATTATTTTTTTTTTTTTTTTGTAAAATCAAGTACAGATAACAATACTCAAAATTTCAAAGGAAAATCACTCAATCATATACAACAATCTCGGCAAACTATACAAAACAATGTTAGAAACTAAACGAAAAACTTTCTGACATTTGTTTGACAAAAAGTTGTTTAAAAAAGAAAAAAACAAAAAAGAAGACAAAAACAAAATATATGAAAACAAAAAAAAAAGTTTATAACAAAAGTACCAGCGGTTCATGATTTTGACTTTAAAATATAACACACACTCTCAGACAACTCTTTATCATAACAATACATACACACATTCTGCACAATTTGTTCAAATGATGATGATGATGATAAAGTGGCACAATCAAGAATTGAATTGTTTTAAAATGAACTGATTTTAAACAAAAAATAAAAAATCTTTAGTTTTATAACAGGCAGTAGAAAATATGAAATGAAAATAATGTTTTAGTAAAAGGACATTAAGAAAATGAGGAAACACTATAAAATATTTAAGCCCTTTAAGCCTTAATGTTGCCTTTGAAGACAGACGTAATTGTTTCTAATTACAGCGGTTTGGGTTGGGAACTAAAGGTGTCACTTTTTTTATTTAAACCGCCCCAGTCTGATGGAAATTTAAAAAAATTATCTCTGGCATTTTTGAAACTTAAAGGGGGAGACTTTTTCCATTTTTTGTCCCTTCCCGCAATAAAATTTAAAAAAACCCGTAATTTTAGATATCTACGCCGAAGAAGGAACATAGAGGCCCAACTTCAAGTTCAAAGCTCCACATTCTTATTGTAAGTTTCAAAAAGTAACTCTTTAATGAATTCTCTATTATTTCAGTGAACAGGTGGGTCGCTGAGGGAGAGACTTTCCCTAATTTACCACGATGCGGGCAAAAATTATAAAAAAAAAATTGTATCACTAGCTTAGCCAATAGGATACACATGTGTTAAATTTCAGATTTCTAACGAAAGGGGTTTGGGCAGGCCGTTAAGGGGGGGGGGGGCTTTTTCGCTTTTTGAGACCCTAACGAAAACTCCACAAAATATATTCTCAGTAAATCACCACATATTTCAGGTAACACTGTTATTTTATACGAGGGCGGATCAATAAGTCCGTGACTTTTCGAAATTCCCTCGTAGTTATATGAAATGCAACACTGCTCCCATCAATTACCACCTGTTAATAGACTACTGTCAAATTTTGAGCAAGTTCCGTCATTTACTTTGCGTTTAACAGCTGTTCAAAACATACAACCTCGTGGATTTTTTAAAAAAATGGAAAAAAAGTGAATTTGGACTGCTCATTAAACATTATTTTTTGCGAAAGAAAACCCGCCAATCAAACCAAGGAAAAGCTTGATAAATACTATGGGGACTCTGCGCCATTGATTTCACTGGTAAAAAGGTGGTTTACTGACTTTCGTTGTGGCCTTACAAGCACGGAAGATGCCGAACGTTCTGTACGCCCAGTTGAGGTCTCTTTAGCCAAAACAATTAAAAAAATTCACGATATAGTGTTGGTCGATCGGAAATTGAATGTACGATAGATTACACTAGGTCACAAATAACAAACTTTTGTCTGTTATTTGTTTCTAGCATACTTTTTCTCATGGATTTGGACCTACTGAACACGAAAATGAATTTTAAAAATTTTTCTGTAGATTGGTTTGCGAGATACAAATTTTTTAATTTTTTTTTTTTTAATTTTTGGAGGTACACTTACTATTTTGAGCATATCTTTAGTCTTCTTTGACCTATTTTATCCTACTACTACTCAAATTAAAGACAATTGAGCCGTCTACAACTTATTCTCAGAAAATTTTCAAATCGGGTTAGTAGTTTTGATGTTGGCGGCTTAAAAAGGTTAAAAAACTGCGTTTTTTTAGTAAAAATGTGGCTGAAAAATTCATATAAAAATTCATATAAAATGTAAAACGCGATGTTAACAGCGATTTTAATTTTTTTACGTATAGCTGACACTTTTCCAAAGAAAATAAGCCCTTACTTAACAAAATCTGATGACAAATGGCCGACTTATTATTTTTTTGGTAAACGACCGAAATTCCGCTATTTCACGATTTTTTGATTTTCATTATTTGCACAGCTTACCTACCCAACGCAAACGAATAAATACATTTGAACTTAATTTAAAATAAACAAATTAGTCTTCGTATATTATTTTTTAATTTATTTACAGCACTACATGCTCAATGTATCGCACAATTAGCTAAACTAACGAAATTAAACTAACTAATTAAATTAAGCAAATCAACGCACAAAAAAATGAGTAAAAACAAAGATATAAGTGTACATTTTATGCCATGTGGAAAAACTGCTGACTTCTTCTTTGTTTTTTGTATTCGCTGCAATCGGTCTCACGTATTTGGGTCCAAATAAAGTCACCCATCATAGCCGTGTCATAGTTGCCCTGATAGCGTCGTTCCATAGCCTTCAATTCCTGATGAAAGCGCTCGCCGTGTTCGTCGCTCACGTCTCCTAAATTCTCAGGGAAAAAATCCAAATGAGAATCCAGAAAGTATATTTTAAGTGACATGTGCACTCCCATGGCTTCATAGTTCTTTACCAGATCCTCAACTATGTCCTTATAATTCGGGCTTTTGTTGTTTCCTAAAAAGTTTTCCACAACAAGCCTGAAGGAATTCCATGCTGCGGCTTCGATGGGTGATAACAGCTTTGGGAATTTTTCATCTTTCAACATTTTTTTTATCTCGGGTCCTGCGAAGACTCCTTCTTTAATTTTTGCCAGCGAAAGGTAAGGGAAAATTGACCGTAAATAGGCAAAAGCTTCACCTTCTTTGTCTAATTTTTTGGCAAAATTTTTAATCAAACCCAATTTTATGTGCAGCGGCGGAAGTATTATATTTTCACGGTTCTCTATTAGTGGTTTGCGCTGAACATTCGCTTCTCCAACTACAGGTTTCGTTCGTACCGGCCATTTTTTTTTTATATAATGCTGATCATCAGCGCGGCTATTCCAAAGGCACAGAAAACAGCAATGTCGCGTATAGCCTCCTTGGAGTCCACACAGAATGGCCACAACTTTAAGGTCGGCGCATATTTTCCAATTGTATTTCCTATACTCTATGCATTTCAGCAAAATGTCCATAGTTTCATAGTTCTCCTTTGAATGAACCGCATGAGCAATAGGAACAGATGGCTTTTCATTCCCATTATGTAAGAGAACTGCCTTCAAGCTCTCTTTGTTGCTGTCAATAAACAACCTCCATTTGTTGGGGTTGTGAATTTGGTGAAGCTCTTGGAACAAGCCTGAAATGTCGCTGCAAAAACATATTTGGTCTTTCTTTGTATAAAATTTTGCATACTCCTTGTGACGGTTTCTGTACGCTGATACTTTCACTTCTGAAGCCGCAAATCCACACTGTATCATCCGAGACGCAAAAAGTTCGGATTTCTCCTTAGTGAGACCAAAATCGCGCACCCAATCGTTTAGTTCGGCCTGTGACAGTAATTTTCGCTTTGCACCCGGCTCAAATTCGCTTGCATTTGACTCAGACTCTTCTTCTGACGATTCTGCTTTTTGAAGAGATGGACCAGGGCACACTGGATATGGCACATCATGCGAATGTGGTACTGGAAGCGCAAACGATCCCACTTGAGCGTAGTTCCATTTAAAAAATCTTCCTACCCCACTGTTTGTGGTGAGGCAAAAATAACAGTCTGTGGAATGGCATAGCGGCTTTTTCCACATCATTGGTGTATCGAATTTCATATGGCGGCTAAAATTAAAATAAATTACTATATTCGCTATGTATAATGTGTTTAAATAAAAATTCTTACCTTCCGCCAGCTGCCCAGTTGGTTAAGATTATATAGCAAAGATCACACAGCGACTTAGGTGTCCATGGTTCTGTGATATTTGGTGAAATACCAAAATAATTCAAATAGTGCAATTGTACTGCTGGAGTAAACTTGTGTGCGTGATTTTTTTTTATAAACTGGCCACAAACATTGCAGAAATTGTCTGGATCGTTCAAACACTCGAACACACGTAGTCTTTTACTCATTGTCTTCCTTGCGTTTTCTAAATATTAACTTCTTTACACTTTCACAGACAGTTTTGAAATGCAATTGATAACCGTGTCTCCTTATGTTTAAATATGTATGAGCATGTAGTGCTGTAAATAAATTAAAAAATAATATACGAAGACTACTTTGTTTATTTTAAATTAAGTTCAAATGTATTTATTCGTTTGCGTTGGGTAGGTAAGCTGTGCAAATAATGAAAATCAAAAAATCGTGAAATAGCGGAATTTCGGTCGTTTACCAAAAAAATAATAAGTCGGCCATTTGTCATCAGATTTTGTTAAGTAAGGGCTTATTTTCTTTGGAAAAGTGTCAGCTATACGTAAAAAAATTAAAATCGCTGTTAACATCGCGTTTTACATTTTATATGAATTTTTATATGAATTTTTCAGCCACATTTTTACTAAAAAAACGCAGTTTTTTAACCTTTTTAAGCCGCCAACATCAAAACTACTAACCCGATTTGAAAATTTTCTGAGAATAAGTTGTAGACGGCTCAATTGTCTTTAATTTGAGTAGTAGTAGGATAAAATAGGTCAAAGAAGACTAAAGATATGCTCAAAATAGTAAGTGTACCTCCAAAAATTAAAAAAAAAAATTAAAAAATTTGTATCTCGCAAACCAATCGACAGAAAAATTTTTAAAATTCATTTTCGTGTTCAGTAGGTCCAAATCCATGAGAAAAAGTATGCTAGAACCAAATAACAAAATGGCTGTTGCCTAGTGTTATGGAAGAGATACGCATCTCACATGGCTCAGTGGTTTTAATTTTGAGCCATGACTTGTGCAAGATGGCTGCCGCGTTTGCTTACAATCGAACACCAACGAAATCATGTGACAGCTTAGTTTCCATGGCAAATATCGATGAAGTAGACTACGAATTGCCCCCTCTTCCGCCATATTCTCCGAATTTAGCCCCCAGTGACTATTTCCTATTTCTAAACCTAAAGAAATGACTCGGTGGAAAGAGCTTTAGCTCCAACGATGAAAGTATTCATCAAACAAATGCCTGATGAGAGCAGTTTTGCATTTCATATAACTACGAGGGAAGTTCGAAAACTCACGGGCTTATTGAACCGCCCTCGTATGTTAATGCCCACTTGTAAATTTTGCTTCAACTAATTTGGGAAAATTATATCCAAAAAATTACCGTCTTCGGCGTTGATGCAAACTTGGACTCTTTTTAATACATTTTGCATAACTGTGAGCAACATTTGTGATGCCGCATTGTCAATTTCGGCTTCGAATGGGTATTAAATGAAAAGTAAAGGATTTGGGGTTTTAGGTGTAAAAAAAAAAGATTCGTGATATGTGGTAATGTCCAAAATGCTCAGCAGGGTTTACCATTTACCATGATTGAATATTATTTTCAAAATTCGTGCTGTGTGAGAAATGTGTGTTCGTAAATTATTGTCTTTATAATCGACAGACCGAACAGGCTTACATTTCGCACTAGTTTTACTATATTGGACATTAATCCACCAACCCCCAGGCAAAAAGTGCGTACCGAGGAGAATATTGCTGCTGCATCGGCAGCGGTGTCAATGAAGATCGCGATATGTCAATTTGTCGCCGTTGTCAACAATGGGGCTTGTGTTATTCGATCATCTGGAGGATTTTACGTAAGAACCTCGGTATGAAACCATACAAAATCCAGCTGCTGTAGGAACTGAAGGCAGGTGACGTATCACAATGTCGTTTATTTGGTGAATGGGCCTTAGGAAAGTTGTATGAAGATCCATTTGTCTATCGCAAAATTGTGTTCTGTGACGAAGGTCATTTTTGGCTCAATGGGTTACAGAATTGCCGAGTTGGGTGTGAAGAAAAGATAGAGGCAGGAGAAGCCAATACACCCTGAAAGATAGTTCTTTGAGACGTTACAGTCAATGGAGTAAGGTACCGTGCAGTGATTTCCAACTTTTTTTTTTGCTCAAAATAGAAGAATTCGACTTTGTTGACATGTGGTTTCAACAAGACGGTACCACATGCCACACGGCAAGCCAAACCATGAACCTATTGAAATTTGTGTTTAGTGAGTAATTAATCTCAAGTTATGGAGCAGTCTTGCGATTTGACCCCACTAGACTATTTTTTTTGTGGAGATACGTGAAGTCTCTTGTGAGTTATTCGGCCGAAATGCTGTATGTATGACAAATTTTTAGCTCACGGATGGACCACCTACGGCGTAGCGGCGGGAGGTAAATGAGAGGTATCCATTTATCGCCCCAAATAAATATTTCTTCCACTTTTGCAAAATTTCTGTGTTTTGTTTTCAATTTTCAAAACTCAAACGGCTAAAAAATTACCCTATATTTTAAAAATCTATGCAATGTTATACAAATATATGTAATTTTTAAACAAAAAAAATTTTTGACACCCTAAATGTCAACTGGGGACGGACGATACACTCAAAAAAAAGTGAGTTGAAAAATTAGTAAACGGTTTTCTGGGGACGGACGATACACTCAGAAAAAAAGTTAGTAGAAAAATTTGGAAATGGTTTTCTGGGGACGGACGATACACTCAGAAAAAAAAAGTCAGTAAAAAAATTAGTAAACAGTTTTCTGGGGACGAACGATACACTCAGAAAAAAGTTAGTTAAAAAAGTTTGTAAACGGATTTCTGGGGATGGACGATACACTCAGAAAGAAAGTTAGTAGAAAAATTTGTAAGCGGTTTTCAATACCACTTTACTATTTTTGTATTGATTTTTAGTAAAAAAATTATTATTTAGTAAATTTTTTTGCTAGCTACATTCTACAAATTACAGAATTTTTACAGAATATTTACAAATTATTGTTGCTAACATTCAGAAATCATTTAACAAATTTTTAAAAACCGATTTGCTAAAATTAGCAAAAAAAATACTAATTTAAAAAAAGTGGATATTGAAGGAAATGTTATTTCTGGGAATTAAGACTAAAAACAATTTAAATTTGATCCAAAAAATTTAGTAAAAATATTTTTCAAAAAAAATTAGCAAATTAAAATAAAATGATAAATTCATTCGTTTTTGCTTTTTTTAAAGCCTTTGGATTTTTTTTTAATTTTGTCTAAAATACTTAAAAAAAAATAAATAAAATAAAAAATATGTATTTTGCTCGATATAAAAATATATATAAGAAAGAAATTAGCAGCTTAAAGTGTAACAAGTGTATCTAAAAATAATTGAGTTAATTTGTACATTTTAAGTTAATTTGTACATTTTAAATTAAAATTTAATAATATTTTCAATTTAATTTCTTCATATTGGATGAAGAATAAATAATTTTGTATAAAATAGACCTTGAGCTGGAAATATTTAGTAAATTTTTGAAAAATACCGCTGGGCTCAAATTAGCAAAATTTTCCGTAATAACAGCACAATTTTCAGTTGCCATTACAGAAATTTTTTGGTAAGAGCTTGTTTATTAACCAGAGCTTTAAAGTTTTGCCTTCCCTAACAAGTACCCAAATTTTATCAATATCTAAGATATTAGCCAGCTCGAAAAAACCCAACATCCAGACACTGCTAATATTTTTAAACGCAGACATTTTTTTACTTTATATCCTTTTAAAATTTCCTATCTTTATTTAAAAAGTATTTACAAAAATTGATTAAAAAAACCTTAAAGCATAACTATAACCACAGTATAGCCACACTGGCTTACACTCAATGTCAAGTATTAAAATTAGCCTTGAAATATGCTTTCAAAATTTAATTTATTTTCTCACATCAAAAAGGGTTCTTTTTATTTGCCATTTATATGGTTGGAATTTTTTTTTTCTTTTTATCCTTTTTGTATTTAGAACTCTAACTGTAAAGTAAGGGATTTATGCACTTGAAATTTATGTTAATAATTGACAATTTAGTTTTTTTGTTGTGGTTATAGTCAGCCATTAAAGGGAGTGAAAAGGGAAACATAATCTGAACTCTATTGGGCAAATAAGAGAGGCAAGAGCTTGTTTAATAAATTATTTAACGTAAAGAAGGCTTTTTTTAAACCAAAAGGTATTTCTATATTAATATACACAATAGATTAGTAATATTTGAAATTCAGCACTTGGTTTTGTTATTTAAAATAATTGGCCCTTAAAGAATTTTCAAATGCCTTCGCCTAAGGCTTTTGCTGATAAAAGCAGTTTTTAGACACATGGAAATTACACTCAAAAAAAAAAAAAAAAAAAAAACTTGAACTAAAAATTAATACAAAATTTTCTTTTAAATGGTTTAAAAATTTTCCTTAATTTAAGTAAAATTTTATGAAAAATTCGAAAAATTTACTTAAAATGAATAAAAATTCCTATTTTTGGGTAAAAACGAAATAGTTTATATACTCAGAAATAGTTCATATATTTCTTAAGTAACATTTCTTGATTTTAGGGGGAACAAAAACAACAATTATATTAAATAAAAATTTATGAATTTTATAGAAATTTGCATACTAAAATGTAATAAAACTAAGTTTAGTTCAAAAAAAAAAAAAAAATTATAACATAATTTACTCCCATTTAGTTCAAAAAATATGTCCAAGTTAAAATGAGAAAGTACTTTAACTTAATGTATGTTTATTTTTTTTCGCGAGTAGTTAAATTAACTAAATTTTAGAAAGCCATTTCTAAATTCAGTTTTTTTAAGTCTACCACTTTCTAATTTTTAAGAATTGTTTTCTAAAAATTAGTTCAGGCAATTAAAAACAAAAATTAATAAATTTTTTCCTATGTAATAATAAAAATTTACTTGATTTTAGAAACTGATTAACTATTTCAAGGGAAAATTTTCATGCAACTTTGTTCAGATAAATTTTAAAAATTTAAAAAAAAATATTTTTTTTTTTCAAAAGTTTTCTAATTTTTTAGAAATAATAAACTTATTTATATGATTTTTTTTTTTTTTTTTTGAAAAACGTTTAAATTTTTATCAATATTCTTTTGTAAAAATAAATAAAAAATACACTAGTTAGTGTTTCTAATTTTAACCACTAACCAGTAAACATTTAAAAAAAATTATCCTGCATGATTGTAATTTTGGGTTCGTGATTATGCCTGAGCGTGAGTCAAAAATGGCTAACGTGCCCATCTCTAATCTTAATAGTCTTAAATATTGAACTTAAATAGCTTAAATTATATTTTTTGTTAACAAAAGGTAAAAATTTCGAATTTGCGCTTTTATGTAATAATTTTGTTTGCTGACTACAATACAAAATATCGCAAGCAGATATTATACATTATGGCATAATGGCTTTCCTTTAATTGGCGTTGCGCCTATTTTAACTTTATATTTGTCGAAGGCACTAAAAATTTGTATGTGTCAATTAAACTTATGACATTTTTCCATTTTCCAATAATAACAATAAATGTAACAGTGATATTTTGTATTATTGCAACAATTTCCTTAAATTAGTTAATTTAAGAAGACAAAGGACCCCCAGAATTACTTAGCCATAGATGCCGTGTGTCACTTAGGGCGTCCTTGTTTGTAGTTCTCTCATGCAGAACCATAAATTAACTACGAAAACGATCTGACTTTGTCACAAATTATTACTTTTCAGGATATCCTGCAGTACATTTTTTTTTTATTTTTTGTTTACCTTTTTGCTTATGAAATTTAATTTATATTTTAAATACACGAGTTTAGTATAATTCAATTTAATTTTAAGACAAAAATGTATAGCAAAAAGCTTGTTAAAAGGTGAGGAAAATACTTACACTATGAGTGTTAAGTACTTTAAAATATATGGTAAAATATATTACCTTTACCATAGCAACAGTTTCATATTTATTAGAAAATTTTTATCAAATTTAAGTATAATTTTCACTTAAAAGAAGTAATATTTAACTTGATGTTAGAAAATATTTTCTTATTTTAAGGGATTTAAATCCTAGTTTTAAGTAAAAAAAAATTATCTAATGAACTTTATTAAAATAAAATTTTTCTTAAAACCAAGGAAACATTTCCTAACCAACAGTAAAATTTAAGATGATGTATGAACTAATTGTGAGATAATATTTCTGTTTTTTAATAAAAATTTAGTTCTCAGTAGTAAAATTTTTCTATAATATAGAAATTTTGACCAAATTTTAAGTAAAATTTGTTTCTTAATTTTAAGGAAATTTTAATTCAATATTGATAAAAAAAAGTCTTTGGCGCCGTTTTCATTTCAATTTTTCCTCTAAATAAGTTAATTTTTCTAAATTCTAGTTCATTTTTTTTTCTGAGTGTACCTTAAAGGTTATTAAATAAAAGCTTATGAGATAAAAAGAAAAATAGTATTGCAATTTTGTTAAACATATTGCTTGAATTATAGAAATACCTAAAATTATTTCAATGTTATGAAAAAAAAAAATACAAATTTAAACCAAAACTGTTTCGCCACTTTGTTACTTTAAACAATTTGATTTTCCATGCTTAAAATAATTTAAAATATAAATAGTTTTAATTTAATATTGAGATTCAACATTTAAATATTCAAATTTTACTTACCTCACTTATTGAATTTTGCTATAAATTTCCTTTCTATTGACTTGATATCTGATCTGAAAATGTTACAAAGAAATTACTAAACTTAATATACTTTCTTTAGAAAATTTACTAAATAAAAATAAATTTATAAAAAAATTAGCAAAAAAAAAAATTAATATAAAAATTATAAAATAAAGTTAAACAAAACATCTGCTGACTTTCTACATTAATATATATATTTTTTTTTTTTTTTTTGAATAGACCGAAATGTAAAAGTTACTGTTTTGCCAACAACAAGCAGGACACTTATTTGATGCTGTATTAAAAAAAAAATATTTTTAAAAGCGGTTAAATGCCTTATAGGAAAAAATTCAAAAAAATTGGCAAAAGTTACTTCTGAAAAATTCTATAAAAAACAGTATTCAAAAATACTTTTCCGCTTAAATTAATTAGAGTATTAAATATATAATTTCAGAAGTTATTTGAAAGTACTCAAAAATTTAACAGCAAGGAGAAGCTCAAAAAATCCTTTTTGGGATTTTATCTTAAGGATAAAATACTAAAAAAGTAAAAAAAAAAAAAGCGAAAAAGGTATATTTATAACACCAAATTTTCGAGGTGCCTAGGTCAGCTCGATCTTAGATTTGCTTCTCTCTCATATAACTAAATTTCATCCAAATCAACGAGTATGGTTTAGAATACTTTTCTTGTAAGTATTAATAATAAATAAAAAAACAAGAAAAAAAATTCGTAAAAATTTATAGTTTTAATAAAAACTGCTAAAAAAAAAATAGCGAAAATAGCATAGGAAAATTTACATAAAAAATCTAAGATAGCTAAAATGGGAAAATAAACTCTATAAGCCCTCTAGAGATTAAAAAAATCGCTTAAATCACTAAAATTCGCTTAAAACCTAATAAAAGCCATAAAAATTGTTAAAATTGGCAAATAATCGATTAAGATCGCTTAATAAAATCGAGCAAAAATCGTTAAAAATAGGGAACATATAAGAAAACCGGTGATATAGCTAAAAATTTTTCAAATAGGGAAAACTTTATAAAACCGCTAAGAAGTTAAAAAACGTTAAAATGGGGAAAAACCCGATCGAAATCGTTAAAAAACTGCTGAAAAGTTAAAAATCATTAAAATAGAAAAAAAGGAAATACCAATCGAAATCGTTAAACTAGGCAACAATTTATAAAACCACTAAGAAGTTAAAAATCATTAAAATAGAGGAAAAATCCGATCGAAATCGTTTAAATATTAAACAATTTATAAAAGCGGTAAGAATTTAAAAATCATTAAAATGGGGTTAAATCGATCGAAATCGTTAAAATATTAAATAATTTATAAAACCGGTAAGAAGTTAAAAATCGTTAAAATAGGTTAATATGTGGAAAAACCTGATCGCAATCGTTAAAATGGGTAACAATTTATAAAACCGCTAAGAAGTTAAAAATCGTTAATATGTGGAAAAACCTGATCGCAATCGTTAAAATAGGGAACAACTTATAAAACCGCTAAGAAGTTAAAAATCATTAAAATTTGGAAAAACCGATAGAAATCGTTTGAATAGGCACCAATTTATAAAATGGGAAAAATTAAAATATGAAACAATTTATAAAACCGCCAGAGTTAAAAATCGTTAAAATGGGGGAAACCCCGATCAAAATCATTAGAATAAGCAACAATTTATAAAACCGTTAAAAAGTTAAAAATCGTTAACATGGGGAAAAACCAATCGAAATCGTTCAAAATAGGGAACAATTTTTAAATCCGCTAAAGAAGTTAAAAATCGCAAAAATAGGGGAAAAACCGATCGACATCGTTAAATATAGGGAACAATTTTTAAATCCGCTAAATAACATAAAATCGCAAAAATAGGGGAAAAACCGATCAAAATCTTTAAAAATAGAGAACAATTTTTAAATCCGCTAAAGAACATAAAAATCGCAAAAATAGGGGAAAAAGCCGATCGAAATCTTTAAAAATAGGGAACAATTTATAAAACCGCTAAAGAAGTTAAAAATCGCAAAATAGTGGGAAATTCAATAATAACTTCAAAAAATTTCAATCGATTGGAGGGGAAAATTCTATAAAAATTATGAAATCTTTAAAAATAGGAAATTATTTATAAAACTCTATAAAAAGTTCTCCAGACAATAAAACGAAATCATTTAAATATGAAGCAGTAAATAAAAAGTCCCTAAAATAGTTAAAAATCGCTCAAAATGGTGGAAAAATTTTATAAAAAAAAGCTGCTAAAAGTTAATAAACAGGGGATTATTAAACAACAAAAGTCGATGAAAATAACTAAAATTGTAAAAAAAATTTAAATAGAAAATTATTCATAAGAACCGCTAAAATATTTAAAAATCGGTGAATTGTTGGTGGGGGATCTCTGAAAACCGCTTAAATCGATAAAACTTAATAAAAATCTATTAAAATCGTTCAAATATAAGACAATTGCTAAAACCGCTAAAAATTGTTAAAAAAAAAAATCGCTAAGCTGGGAGAAGAATTCTATAAAAACCACCGAAGTTATTAAAAATCGCTTAACTGCAGAAAATATATATTTAAATACCGCTTAAGGCTGTAAAACTTAGTAAAATCGATCAAAATCGTTAAAGAAGTAAACAATTTATAAAATCGGTAAAAATCGCTAAAAATTAAAAAAAAAACTACAATATAAAAACCCCAAGATTTATTAAAAATTGTTAAAAATGGGGCAAAGTAGGGAGCCGCTAAATATTTAAAAATTGCTCAAAAACCGCTAAAATTATGAAAAATTTATAAGATCGGGAAAAATATATAAAAACCGCTTAAGTCCATGAATCTTAATTAAATAGAGAACAATTCAAAAAAACCGCTAAAATAGTTAAATATCTCTAAAAAAAACCGCTAGTTATGAAAAATTTATAAAATCGGGAAAAATATATAAAAACCATTTAAGTTGATGAATCTTAATTAAATAGGGAACAATTCATAAAAACCGCTAAAATGGTAAAAAATCGCTTAATTGTTGGGAAAACATATAAAACGCCTTATAAGTTAATACAACTTTATAAAAATCAATCAAAATCGTTAAAAAAAAGGAACAATTTATAAAACCGCCAAAATAGTTCAATATCTTCAGAATGAGTAAAAATAAAGAATATATGAATATTGCTTCAATCGATGAAACAAAAATCGCTCAAAACCTTCTTAATAGGAAAACAAATTGATAATAAAATAAAAAAACGCTAAAATTGTTAATAACCGCTAAAATGGAAGCAAAAATCTTTTAAAACCCCCTAATGTTATTAAAAATATGTAAAATGGTAAAATATAAATAAAAATACTCGTAGCTTAATTCCATGAAACTTAATGCAAACGATCAAAATCATTTAAATACGTAACAAGTCATAAAAACCACTAATAGTAATAATTTGCTAAAATGTTGGAAAAAAATATAAGAACCGCTTAAGTTAATGAAAATTAATAAGAATCTATCAAAATCATTAAAATATGGAACAATTTGTAAAAAAAAAAAACTTTCTAAAACAGTTAAAAACCACTAAAATGGGAAAATTCTACAAAAACCAATAAAGTCATTAAAAATCGTTAAAAAAAAATTTAGAGAATAATAGCTAAAAACCGCTAAAATAGTTGAAGCTTATTAAAATCGATAAAAAAAAACCTTTCAAAAGTCGCTTAAAATTGAATTGGTAAAAAAATCTATATTAAAAATCGCTAAAATAGAGAAATAAAAGTCAAGAACTGTGACATGCTCGTTCACACGTTACAGGTTGCAAAAAAAATTCTACAAAAATCACTAAAATTACTAAAATTTGTTAAAAAAAAAATTAAATGAGAAAATAATAGATAAAAACCGCTTAAATAGTTGAAGCTTATTAAAATCGATATAAAAACAAAAAACTCCTTCAATAGGAAGACGCTTAAAAATTAAAAATCGCTAAAGATATTTTAATGAAATTTAGTGCACTGCCCTATGCACTCACCAAAAAAAGTCTGTAATGGCAACTGAAAATTTAGCTGGAAATTTTACTAATTTGAGCCCAGCGGTATTTTTTGCTAATCTTAGCACTAATGTCTGCTGACGTGTAGTACAATGACATTAGTAGAAAAATTAGAAGCCGCTACTAAATTTTAGTAAACTTTTTGTAAAGCGGAATTTAAAACCGGTTTGCTAAAATCAGCAAAAAAGTTTACTAAATATTATGAGTAAAATTTTATATTAATTTTTTTTTATCGAGCATCAAATTTTTTTTATTTTATTTATTTTGTAAAAAAAATATTTTATACAAAGTAATACAAAATTTTATTTTATACAAAATTAATTTCTGTCTTGAAAAATATTTTAGTCAATATTCTTTTTTTACTTTTTTGGTCAAATTTTAATTGTTTTTAGGACTGATTTTTGGAACTAAAAAAACTTTTTAGTGCTATTTTAAGTGGATGTGCTATTTTAAGTGGATGTCACTTACGATCCCTTTTTTAATCTAGGTAACATTTTAAGGCAATTTTAGTTTGCAGGTAAAAGTTTTAATTAGAGATAATATTTCCTACAATATCCACTTTTTTAAAATTAGTAATTTTTTTTTTGCTAATTTTAGCAAATCGGTTTTCAAAAATTTGTAAAATGATTTCTGAAATTAGCAACAAAAATGTGTAAATATTCTGTAAAAACTTTGTAATTTGTAAAATGTAAATAGCAAAAAGATTTGCTAAATAATAATTTGTTTACTTAAAATCAGTACAAAAATAGTAAAGTGGGATTGAGAACCGTTTACAAATTTTTCTACAAACTTTTTTTTTCTGAGTGTATGGACCCAAATACGAAATCTGTTGATTGTGATTATACGCCGTTCGTGCTTAGATTTAGTGCCCAGGGTCACCCAAAATTGACTATAATGTGACTTTAGCTTAAAAAATTCAAAAATACCTGCATCATACGAGGGCGGCTCAATAAGTCCGTGACTTTTCGAACTTCCCTCGTAGTTATATGAAATGCAACACTGCTCCCATCAAGTACCACCTGTTAATAGACTACTGTCAAAGCAAGTTCCGTCATTTAATTTGCTGTTCAAAACATACAACCTCGTGGATTTTTTTGAAATGGAAAAAAGTGAATTTCTAGTGCTCATTAAACATTATTTTTTGCGAAAAAACGTCAATCAAACCAAGGAAAAGCTAGATAAATACAATGGGGACTCTGAGCCATCCATTTCAATGGACCACCAACGGAATCGTATGACAGCTTAATTTCCATGCCAAAAATCCATGAAGTAGACTACGAATTGTCCCTTCTTCCACCTTATTCTCCGGATTTAGCCCCCAGTGACTATTTCCTATTTCCAAACCTAAAGAAGTGGCTCGGTGGAAAGAGATTTAGCTCCTATATTATGGACCTCGAAAAATCCTGCTGTCAAACGCAAAGTAAATGATGGAACTTGCTAAAAATTTGACAGTAGTCTATTAAAAGGTGATACTTGATGGGAGCAGTGTTGCATTTCATATAACTACGAGGGAAATTCGAAAAGTAACGGGCTTATTAATCTGCCCTCGTATTTGGTAATAATAATAATACAAAAAATAATTGATTTTCATTAAAAAAGTACTGGTGTACCTTTGGAGCCAGTGATCTTATCAAACATATTATCTACTTTCTCATATATGTATTTTTCTTACATTAGCATAATCAAAATTTCTAACTGTTGACCCACTTAAAGACAAATATGTTAAATTTAAAAACCAAGTCTATTTTAATATTTTTTTTATAGTATGTACGGATGAGCAATTCCTAAATTAAAATTTGGAATAAATTTTGTTTCAAGATTTTGTTAATTCCATGAAAACATGTGACTCCCTACTGTTGTTTGTAGTGGGTTTCTTGAAATTCATGAACCTACTATTACATTTTTATATACAATACAAGTACATAACGATGGTCATATACACACATGTGTGTATATTTTATTAAATATTTTTTGCTAAGTTAGCACTAACAAGTTTCCTCTATTTTGTTTTCGTTTATTTTTTCCCCAACCACCCAAAATCAAAAGGGTAAGTTCTTTAGAACGTTTGTATGAAACAAGAGCGCACAAAAAGAAGCACACTTCCTAAATAGACTGAGACTCATAAGTATGTATAGTTTTGTAATGAAATAAAGTTTATGGAGACCAGCTAAATTTTAAGTTTCAAATTTTTTGAAAAAACTTTAATTTTGCCTGCAAAAAAAAATTCAGAAAATCTTTTAAATCTTTCAATATAAGAAAAGTAATTTTTAAATTAAAATCCCATCTATAAAATTTCCTTTCGCTCACATTATGTCTACGTGCCATGTAATTTAAATGTGTGTGTGTGTGTGTGAGTTAAAATTGCTGTTATTTCCTCAAAGTATGCTATAAAATTTGTATATTT
Organism: Eustalomyia histrio; assembly: GCA_949748255.1. Classification (NCBI taxonomy): domain Eukaryota; kingdom Metazoa; phylum Arthropoda; class Insecta; order Diptera; family Anthomyiidae; genus Eustalomyia; species Eustalomyia histrio. The sequence goes on along the minus strand of OX456524.1, from coordinate 139,860,000 downwards.
TTTACATTGTTTGTAGTAACAGTTTGTTTCTTTATAGTTTTTACTTTCACTTTGTCATCCGTCTACTAAAAAGTATAACAAATATAGACAGTTTGTTAAGGCCTTATGTTTGTTTTTATCACTGTGTTGGTAAAATTGCTATAAAAGAAAATTATACTTATTGTTGGTAGTATGAAAAACTATTAAATAAAACTTTATTTAAAAGTTAATTTAAAGGGTTTTGTTAGGCGTCATAAATTTTAATTTAATTTTAAATGAGAAACATAAAAACAATTTATATTGCAGTAAATAAACAATAAAAAAAGGGGAGAGGGGAGTAGTAAGTAAATAAAAATTAGACAAAAAAGAAAATGCAAAGAAACATCAACAACACTCATAATAATATTTGCATAAAAATACAAAATTATTGTCAAATCTATGAAGACTTTAGTGAAATAAACCATTTTTAGTAAATTTTACAAAGAAAAATATATATATTTTTGATCATACATTGGCATACATGGTCATATGCTTCCAAGCATAATTCAATATATGACCATGCATGATCTGAAGTATGATCGTAACCGAAATTTTAGAGTATTTGGTGTATGTGTACTCATGTATAAGATCATGAATGATCACACATGGTCATATAAGACCAGGGCAAAAGCGCAATTTTTTTTATTTGCACTAAAAACTCTTTATGCGATTAAATCGAGAATTTTGTATAATGTACTAAAAAGTACCAATAACGTCTCAAAAACTACAAAAAGTTCTTCAAGATTTGACGGTAAATTTTAAGAAATTACAAAAAGCTTCATAATTCGTTTAAGCATTAAAAGTACCGAAATTAATTTAAGAAGTACCATTTCAAAATAATAGAATTTTGAAATGTACCATAAAGAAGCTCACATTCGCTTAAAACGTAATGTTTTGATTATATCCAAAAAGTACCAAAATCTATTTAAAGCACAAAAGTACCACAAACAAAATATTTTAAGTATTAATGCTAAATTTTTAAAGGTATCAAAATCCGTTTAGAAAAAATATCGATTAAATCATGAATTTTTTAAAAGAATCAAAAAGTACAAAAATTACAGAAAATCTATTTCGATTCAAAATTGACAAAAAGTAGCAAAATATTTTTATAAAAAAGGGCCAAGGACATAACAAAGACAAAAAATCGAAATATATTTCACACAAAAAGTACCTAAATTCCATTACAGGATAAAAGCGAAATTTTTGTAATGCGATTTAATCGAGAATTTTAAATAATGTATTAAAAAGTACCAATATCTATGAACCACAATCCATTTAAAGCAATAAAAAGCCTTAAAGCATCGAAATCGATGGTACAGAGTCCCTGGTTTTTTCGCAAAAAATAATGTTTAATGAGCAATAGAAATTCACTTTTTTCCATTTTTAAAAAAATCCACGAGGTTGTATGTTTTGAACAGCTGTTAAAGGCAAAGTAAATGACGGAACTTGCTCAATATTTGACAGTAGTCTATTAACAGGTGGTACTTGATGGGAGTAACTACGAGGGAAGTTCAAAAAGTCATGGACTTATTGATCCGCCCTCGTATGATGCAGGTATTTTTGAATTTTATCAACTAAAGTCACAATAAGGTAAATTTTGGGTGACCCTGAGCACTAAATCTAAACACCAGCGGCGTATAACCAAAATCAACAGACTTCATGCTTGGGCCCATATGGGGCAGTGTACTTAATTTTATAAAAATATCTTTAGCGGTTTTAAATTTTAAGCGGCTTTTTAGTGATAGCTTCCTAGTGAAAGGTTTTGATCGATTTGAATAAGCTTCAACTATTTAAGCGGTTTTTAGTAATTATTCTCTACTTGTTTTTAACGTTTTGTAATAACTTTGCTGGTTTTGGTAGAATTTTTTTTTTGCAACCTGTAACGTGCGAACAAAAAGTTCTTCAAGAAAAAAATAAGTACCAAAATCCATTAAAAGCACAAAAGTGCCACAAAAAATCTTCTAAGTATCAAAATCCCTTTAAAAGAAAAAAAGTACCAAAACAAAACCACGATTTAATCATTAATTTTTAAAAGAATAAAAAACTACAAAAAAGAATACAGAAAATCTATTTCGATTTAAAATTGAAAATTGATAAAAGTACCGAAATGTTTTTAATTATATAAAAAAAAAAGTACCAAAATCTATTTAAAGCACAAAAGTACCACAAGCAACTAAAACAAAAAATTGCACATCAAAAAAACTGCAAAAAATCTTCTAAGTATGAATGTTAAATATTTAAAGTTTACAAAAAAGTAAAAAAATCTGTTTAGAAGAAAGAAAAAACGTACCAAAACTAAACTACGATTTAATTATGAATTTTTATTTTTATAGAAAAGTACCAAAGTTCTGTTTTGATTGAAGAAAGACATTTCAAAATGTTTGCAAAAAATCTAATCTCAGAAAAAATTTTAAATTTTATTAAGAGTTATAATTTAAAGCAGCTAATAATGAAATAAAAATGTTTTAAAATTTTCTTTCAACAGAGTTTTAGCTCCAAATATGCTCAAGACAAATATTCCAAAGTATTCTCAAGTATTTTGCCATACTACAATACTTTCTTTTTAGCTTTTTTTGCTGGCTATAAAATTGTTTTACCATTTCCTTTTATTCACAAAAGAAATTTGTTTCAAAAAAAAAAAAAAAATACAATTTTTATTTTAATATGTATTATAAACAAATTTATTACCATTTACTCGTTTAATATAATTTTATTTTGTTTGTTTATTAAGTTTTTATTATTGTTTTTTTGTTTTCATTGCATGGGACATCTTTTTTTTATTATTAAAATGTTTATATAATTTATTTTTAAGAGTTTTTTTTTCTATTGTTTTCAATTGTTATGTATCTAACAATTGTTCTTTTAATTTTGTATGTTTTAATAGGCCTTTTTCAAAACTTTGTTTACTACTTTTCACAAAGTTTTTTGTTTTTAATATTCTTTATTTGAGACACATTTAACGATTGTATTTTGTATAAAGTTATAAAATTTCAATACAATTAAATGTTTTTAAACAAGTAGTCATAATTTATAAGGAAAATGTATAAAAATAAAACAATTATAGAAATATTAGATAAAAATTGATATGAAATTAAAACAATAAATATTTAGTGAGTTTTAAAAAAAAAATAAAAACAAACAAGATTGATAAGAAATATATTGACTGAAAGCATGAATTGCCAAAAAAAATTGCTTGTGAGTATGGAGGAGGAACAGGGATGCAAACATGGTACAATTGTACTTTTTTTTTTGGTACATTTTTACCTTGGTTGGTACCGTGGTACTACCGCGGCTCATTTAGTACAATTTCAAATTTTTTTAAAATTTTCAATTAATAACTTAATAAAACAACATAACATAAAGTCGACTTTTTTTAAAAGCAACTATAAATTAAAAACCTGTTTATTTATTCAGCTACTAAAGTAAAAAATAAAGTCAGTTTTAAGTTTAACCGGCTCTAAATTGGTGTCACATCAAATGTATCAAATGTTTGCATAAACATTCTACTAAAATATTTGGAAGTGGTAACATTGAGCAGCTGATTTTAAATTACCTCTTAAAACAAAAAAGTGTATTATTGTTAAAAAGCTATTTAATGCCTTTAAATTTTTTAATAGCAAATCCTGAAAAGGTAAAATTGACCTCCAAAGGAGGCGGACACACAGAAAAAAAAGTGTGACATTTATTAAAATTGGAGTAAAATTTTACAAAGTTTTGTGGTAATTATACGACTACATCAAATTAACGATAAATTTTGTTTCACCCCGTTAATTTAATTTTTTTAAGTCTTTTTAGTGTCTAAGCAAATCGGACTCAATACGATAAAATTGTTAAAAAAAAAAAGCGGAAAAAATTTTGGTACCTTGAGTATCGAAAAAGTGCAATTTGTTTGTCTGGTTGGTACAATAACAGAAAATACATTTTCCATCCCAGAGGAGGAATAATATTCTCTTGTTTCATAGTAGGACAACATGGCGTATGATGAATATTTAATGTGTGGTACTATTGTTATCACGTATACGTCTTGTATAAAATCACTTGGCAACATTCGAAGTGTCATTGTTTGACATATGAACAATTGTTATTGTTTGCTAGTAGAAGGTACGAAGATAGTAAAAATGGAGCGCTACACGAATGAAAAACGCATTCTCATTGTGAAATTGTTTTACCAAAATGGTGAAAGTTTTGCGGCTACGGTTCGCAAATTGCGATCAATTTGGGGTCACAATAATGCTCCAAAAGAGTCAACTGTAAAGAGATTAATGGATAAATTTGCCGAAACTGGGTCTGTTAGTGATGTAAAGACAACAACGCGCCATCGACCAGGTCGATTGACCGAAAATGTCGCAGCTGTACGTGATGATGTCGCTCAAACTCCATCCACCTCAATTCGACACCGAGCTCAGCAAATTGGTGTCTCCAAATCCACTTTGCAGCGAATTTTGACGAAAGATTTGCATCTTCATGCATACAAAGTTCAATTGACTCAGGAACTGAAGTCAGCTGACCATGGATAGCGAAGGGAGTTCGTTAATTGGGTATTGGAGAGACAACATGAAAATGCTGATTTTGCCGATAAAATCATCTTCAGTGACGAGGCCCATTTTCATCTTGATGGCCTCGTCAATAGGCAGAATTGTCGCATTTGGGGTGAGGAAAATCCTCGAGTGATTCACGAGAAGCAAATGCATCCTCAACGTGTCACTGTGTGGTGTGGTTTTTGGGCTGGAGGAATCATTGGACCTTTTTTTATGAAAATGAGGCAGGTCAAGCGCAAACAGTCAATGGTGTTCGGTATCGTGAAATGATAACCAGTTTTTTCTTGCCTAGAATTGAAGAAATGAATGTGGAGGGCATGTGGTTCCAACAAGACGGCGCCACATGGCATACAGCCAGAGAAACAATTCAATTGCTGCATCAGTCATTTCCCGGTCGTGTTATTTCGCGTTTTGGAGATCAGAATTGGCCGCCTAGATCGTGCAATTTAACACCATTAGATTTTTTTCTTTGGGGTTTTTTGAAGTCGATGGTTTACGCGAATAAGCCGATGACGACTCAAGCCTTAAAAGAGGAAATTGGACGCTGCATTAATGAAATACCGCAGCATTCATGCAAAACGGTCATTGAAAATTTCATTAAAAGATCGCGTACATGCCAGCAAAGCCGCGGCGGCCATCTGCACGATATATTGTTCCATACATAACCTCATTCTGTCTACTTTACGATATAATAAAGTTTCACGATTTTTTTTTAAATATCTGTGTTTTATTTAAAATTTAAAAATTGCGTTCTTCTTGGGACACCCTTTATAAAACCACGACTTTTAAAACCACAATTTATGCCTGGATTAGAGTCACTATGCATTTAAAATCTAGATTTATAGCGTACTACAATTTTTTAAGACCTCAATTAAAACCTGGATTAAATACTTTATTAAACTACGATTGATGTCGTGGCAAGGACATTATAAAGTCACGATTAAAGTTTGGAATTCTGACATTACAAAAGCAAGATTAAAGTCTAAAGATTAATCTACTCCAAAATTAAATTTGCATGAACATTTTTTTACTTTAATGAAATTTATAAAAAAAAATTTTATTAATAAAATATTTCATTTAACAAAATAAATGCACCAGTTTAATCTTATTTTCTTCCTAGTGTGGAAGTCTAGTAAAAAGTTTCAAAAGTGTAGACTAGAATTACTAAAATGTACTAGTGAATCTCTGGTTCCAATGTCAACACCTAGTCAATAGTTGTGTAGATTTGCAATGACATGCACATCTTAAATGTCTGCAGCAGAAAGAGTTGGCTGGGGCATAATTAGTCAGTAGCACTGGTGACAAAGTCAATAGTGAATCAGTACAGTTTCACTATCGACATTTCAACTACCATTTTTATCAAACTAATTTAAATTTTTATTATGTAAATTCTTAATAATTTTATATTTTTTTTTGCAATTAGTGGTAGGTATACCAGATAACTTGAAAACTAAATTTATTGTTCATAATAAAAAATACTCAGCAAACTTTTTTTTTTTTTTGCTTTTTGTTTATCCTTTTAAGCATGAATAAATTTTTACAAAGTTTATGTATTATGTGAATTTGTATAGTAAATTTCTATAAGCTATCAATAAAGCATGAAAAGAGTTTTTTGTGTTTTTATTTTAACCTTACAATCGATTAAACATCAAATATAGTGCAAAATATGCAGGGATGGAACATCAATCAGAACAATGTATTAAGCTAGCAATAGAGCTAAATCATAATATTTCTTTGCTAGTTATATTTCTAAACAAGCTGCATGATATTTAAATTTTATTTTAAAAAATCTTTAGGTTAGCCCAGACATTTATACCACAACTCTTTTTTCCAATATATCATGATTATTTTTATACAATATATGTACCAAAAAGTACCGAATTTTTTTCAAAACAAAAAAAAAAAGTAACATAATCTGTATAAAATAAGAAATGTACCAAAAGTAAAAAAATTATTTAAATTTTTTAAATGTACAATTTTAAATTACCGAAAAAGTTAAATTTAACAAAAAGTACCTAAAACTGCTTAAGTACCAAACTCCATTTAAAATCGGAAAGTATCAAAACTTAATATCAATGTAATAGTGATTTTTATCAAATGTTACAAAAGCCACCAAAAACTATTTGAAACAGCAAAAGTACCGAAATTTGTTTAAAACAAAAAAAGTACCAAAACTCCATTTCGATTTAAAACTAAATTTTGTAGATATAGCAAAACCTTTTATTCGAATTAATGTGAAAAATGCATATATAGGTACATATAACGAAAAGTACCAACTTCTATTTAAAACAAAAATTACCAAAAGTACAATAAGTACCCAAAGTCTTCTAAGATTTAGTTATACATTTTTTAATTGCAAAAATTTTTATGAAACAAAAAGTTATCGCAATCAGTTCACAGAAAAAAGTACCAAAATAAAATTTGGATTTAATAAAACATTTTCAAAATTTACACAAAAAAAAGTACCAAAATATATTAAAACAAAATAAGTACCAAAACACAATTTGGATTAAAAACTCAATTTTTTTTTTTTTAATTTAAGAGAAGGCATCTAAATCTATTTTTGAAAAGTACCAAAATTCAATATCAATTTAATCGATTTTTTGGGGTAACCAAAATCTATTTAAATGTACCAAGATTTTATAACGAGTTGAGAGAGAGTTTTTTTAATGTACCAAAATCTCTTCTGAGATTAAATTGAGTTTACCAAAAAAGTAACAAAATGTATAAAAAAAACGTACTGCAATCCATTAAAAACAATAAAATATTTAAAAAAAAAAATTAGGATTTAACTGTAAATTTTAAAAATATTAAAATAAATAATAAAAACCGCTTTAAACAGTAAAAGTAAAGAAATTTATAAAAAACAATTCGAGTTCATAGTGAATTCTTAAATGTTCCAAAAAAAAAAAAAAAACTCCCATTCAATTAAATCGTAATGTTTTTAATGTACTAAAAACTACCAAAATCTATGTAAAACAAAAAAATAGCACCATCCGTCTTAAAACAAAAAAAAAAATAAATAAAAAAACTACAAAAAATCTTCTAAGATTTAATTTTAAATTTGTAAAGTTTACAAAATAGCAACAAAATTTGTTGAAAAGAAAAAAGTACCAGAAGCAAATTTTGATTTAACCAAAAAATTTAAACAAAAAATTTATTTCGTTTAAGTAGTATATCAATTTTTATAATTAACAAAAATTACCAAAATACTCAATTTCGATTTAAGGGCGAATTTTTAAAAATGTTCCCAATTGTCCACTAAGATTTAATAACAAATTTTTAAATATAACAAAATGTGTTAAAATCTATTTAAAACCAAAAAGTATCAAAATCAGTTGTACTAACCAAATCGAAATATATCGATTTGGTTATGAATTTTCTAAGCTAACAAAAAGTACCAAGACATATTTATAACAAAAAAAAAGTACCAAAACTCAATTTTGACTTAATAGAGAATTTAAAAAATCTGCCCTAAAAAATGATATAAGGTTTAATAGTAAATGTTTAAATTAACAAAAAGTATCAAAAATCGCTTAGTACAAAAAAGTACCAAAACTAAATTTAAATGAATCCAAAAGTAAAAAAAATTACCGAAATTTATTTAAACCAGAAAAATATAAGGTTTAATAGTAAATTTTTAAATTAACAAAAAGTACCAAATCTAATTTTAATTAATTCGCAAAATTTTTAAATAAATCGAAAAGTAAAAAAAAGTACCGAAATATATTTAAAACAGAAAAAAGCACTGCAACTTAATTTTGAATTAAAAGTGAGTATTGTCCACATATCAAAAAATCAAAAAAAAAACTTCTGAGATTTAACCGTAATTTTTTAAATTTAACTATAACTGCCCAACTATATTTAAAACAATAATGTACCGAAATCCATTTAAAAAATAATAAACTACAACTAAATTTGGATTAAATTGCGTATTTTTGAAATGTTCCAAATACGCTTCTAGAATTGCATTGTAAATTATTTTATATTTACAAAAAAGTACCAAAATCCGTTTAAACAAAAAAGTAGCAAAAGCTATTTTTTTGCACGGGCTTAAAGAAAAAACTAAAGAAAATATTATATTTTGTATTTTTATGGTAGAAATTAAACCAAAATATATTTAGTACAAAAAAGTATCAAAACACTATTTTGATACAAATGTTGGCTTTTTCTAAAGTTTCGAACTGTAAAAAAAGTCGATTTTTAATTTAGTTATGAATTTTTGAAATCACCAAAATCTAGCAAAAGTATTTACATTACTAAAATTTTAGAAGTGCCCAAAAAAATTTTACCAAAATTAATTAAAAACCAAAAATTACCCAACAAATATTTGAATTTATAAGATGATTTTTTAATTTAAAGTGTTTATTGATTAAGTCGGGACATTTTAAAGATAATACAACTTAGCGCTTGTATATACAGATTTCTTAAAGGGCCAAATAGTACCTAAAAATATATAAAATATTTTATGAGTTAATCATGTAGGTTACCAAAAAATACCAAAACCATGCTTTGTATAATTCGTATATATTTAAAGGTTTTCAAAAGTACCAAACGTGAAAAATTATATTCTAATTTAATCACGATTTTTTAAGTAGTACCCAACTTAGACTTCGATTAATATTAAATATTAATTTAATTAATTATAAATTTCCTAACATACTAAAAAGTACCACAAGTACTAAAATTTAAGAAAGTATTAAAATATTAAAATATTTTTTGGTCTTACAAAGTTAAAAAAAAAAAACTTTATATCGTTTTTATCGTGGACTTTTTTAAGGTACCATAAAGTACCAAAACTACAAATGAATTTATTTGCATAAAAGTAACAAATGTATAAAAATTCATTTTCGGTTTTTACATAAACATCTAATGGCACTAAAAAGTACCAAAATTATATTTCTATTAAAAGGTAGATTTTTTAATTGACCAATAAGTACCTAAATACAAATTTTACTATATTTAAAGGTACCACAAGGAAAATAAGTATTAAAGCTTTACTACGACTTAAACGCCAATTTCTATACATACCAAATGTACTAAAATTTAAATTTCAAGTTGTAAACATCCAACTGCTAAAAGTACCAACATAGTTTTTTCATTTAATATTAAAGCTTTAAAGGTAAAAAATTCATTGAAGATACCAAAACTGTACACTCAAAATAGTTTAAAGTTTAAATTAACTGAAAATATAAATTAAAATAAATTAAAAATCACTTAAAATCCGGTCTACTAACTTTTCATTTAAATCAATAGAATGTTTTATTTATTTTTAAATATTAATAAATTAACTTACAATATCCGTAAATAATAAATGATTTTTCAGTTTTTTTTTCTTTTAACTGTGAAATAATTACCTACAAAATCCGTAAAAGGTAATGATTTTTCCCTTATTTCGTTTTTTTTACTGTCAAAAAATTTACTACAAAATCCGGAAAAATAAGTGATATTTAGTTTATTTAGTTTTTTAAATGTCATAAAAATTATTGCAGTTCATCTGTAAAAATTAACGTCTTTTAATTTATTTTGTTGATTTTTAACCATCAGACAATTAACTACCCAGCAAAATAAGAGCTGGGAAAGAAGGGTAGTTAAACAGTTAAAAATGTGATTTTGAACACGTCAAGAATTGTTATATTATTACTCCGACCAGAGCAACTGTTTTTTATTAAAAAAAAAAAAGTTTAAATCTAACAAAAAGTTCCCAAAAAAAATTCTGGTTAACTAAAAATTCTAGTAATTTTTTCCCTACATCCCATATCTGCTAAGAAAAAAAGAAAAAGTTGTTGCTGCCTGATTATGCATAATCATATCACTAAATTTAAGTATAACTTAGGCTTTGCCCAGCTTATTTGTTTTACTATACTTCCCCCCCCCCTTCCCCCCCCCCCCCCACAAAAAAAAAACCTTAAATCAGCAAAAATTGTGGCAGGCAAAAGTAATAGTATTATTAACAACAAAACCCATATAAGCTTTTAATTTATTTAAGAGTATATAAGGACTAATGATTAAATATGCACACACATGCTTATTTAATCAAAATGAAAGAAGAAAACAGCCTTGCAATTGTTCAATTGTTAATATAAAACAAGCTGAGATATGAATATGTCAATAACCCCTTAGAATTTTGAGTATATGAAAGGGGGTGGTTGGGTAAATTTGTTAGCATATAAATACAAATTGTTATGGCAAACTGATAACAAACAAATGCCATACAAAATAATTTTTGTTTTTTTTTATATATATTTTTACTACCTTGCTGTTCTGGAATGTCACCAAATCAAGCTACAAGAGTTATAATTTATGCCACATAATGTACAGTGGTTGTACTACACTGCGTATGAGTATTATTAATTAATTCATAACACGTATACGTCCGGAAGACCATATTATAGAAACTTCTGACAATGGAATATTTTGGTTTTCTTTTTTGCTGAACAATATACAAAATTAACATAGTTGCCTCTTAAATATATGCCAGAAGCCAACACATGATTAAAGATTACACATGAAATTTGAGAACTTCCGTAATATAAATTTTAAGCACACAAAACAAAAGCAATGGTTTGGTTTTGCTTTTATTTTGTGATAATATTTAATAATTTTGTTTTTTGGTAAACGGAAATCTGGAAAATGAGATTTTATCCTTTTGGAAATTTATAAAATTTTGCTTTATTTAAGTAATTATTTAAGACATTTTTTTAGGACGTATGTTTAATATGCATTTATTTCAATTAATATTAAGTATACGTTATTTAACATTTAAAGGGCGATTTTACTTTAGAAAAAAATCGATCGAATTCGGTTTGTTCAAAATTCAAAAAATTTCAAACAATTTGATTAGTACACTCAGGAAAAAAAGTTAGTAGAAAAATTTGTTAACGGTTTTCAATCTCACTTTACTATTTTTGCACTGATTTTTAGTAAAAAAAAATGTTATTTAGCAAATCTTTTTGCTATTTACATTTTACAAATTATATAATTTTACAAATTACATAATTTCAAAATTTTTGATGCTTATTTTAGAAATCATTTTAAAAATTTTTTAAAACCGATTTGCTTAAAATACTAAAAAAAAAATTTGCGTATTTAAAAAAAAAAGGATATTAAAGGAAATTTTATTTTTGATTAAAACTTACACCTACAACCTTGAATTACCTTAAAATAATACACAGATTAAAAAAAGGGATCGAAAATAGCACTAAATCAGATTTTTTAGTTCTAAAAATCGGCCCCAAAAACAATTAAAATTTGAACTTAAAAGCAAAAAAAAAAAAATTTAGTAAAATGTTTTTCAAAACAGAAATAAACAAATTAAAACAAAATGATGAATTCGTTAGTTTTTAAAATTTTTAAGAATTTAATTTTTTTTTTTCAATTTTGTCTAAAATATTTTTTCAAAAATAATACATAAAGTAAAAAAAATATACATGATATTTTGTCCTAATATTAATAATATTAGTAATTCTTTTTGCTGATTAAAGCAAACAGATTTTAAAATCCACTTTGCAAAAAGTTTACTAAAATTTTGTAGCGGCAGCTTATTTTTTCTACAAATTTCATTGTACTACACGTCAGCAGACATGTGTTGCTTTTATTAGCAAAAAATTCCGCTGGGCTCAAAAAAGCAAAATTTCCCGTAACAACAGCAAAATTTTCAGTTGCCATTACAGACTTTTTTTGGTAAGTGTAGCGAAATCAGCCGTCGGTTTATGATAAAAACGTCTTCATAACAAGGAGGGATACTGTTGGCGCCACAATATTGTTACGGATTAATTTGAGATTCATTTTAAAATCTGTACCTGATTGAAATACCGCAATCGTTATTTTTTCAAAAATCCTGACCGTAACCGTTTAAAATACCGTAACCAGTATTTCTCATAAGCCGTGTTATACATAAAAGGATTTGACCAAAGATAAATATGAAGACCGCTAAACAGCCGTAACATAAATTATATACGACTTTAAATTTGAAACCGTATGTGAATACCGTAAACGTAACCGTTATTTGAAAAACCGTAACCAATGGCGATATTAGTTTCTGATAACATTCTTGCTGGAGATAATTAATTTTATTTCTAAATTTAAAAAATTGCACTAAATTTATATATTTCATATATTAATATAAAGTATACGCTAGAGACGCATTTGCAATTTATTCATTTTTTTAATGAATTTTTACTGCGAAAAGGAAATTGTGTAGGCTCATAAAACGTTCCATACAAATGAATATTTAATTGTTTTTTTTTTATCACGACGCATAATGTAATATAATATAATATAATATAATATAATGTTTGTTGACGTAATTGAAAAAAAACCTAATTTCTTCTAGCTTTACATTACTAATAATTTCTTTTTCAGTTAAAAACTCTGTATTAAATTTTTGCAATTTCATTTTACTTACAGATCTTCCCTTTTCATCGGCATCTTCAACATATCATTTACACATAAATTGTACAAAATCAGAGACAATATTTTTAGATTCGGGTTGCGAAATTACCAATAAACGTTGTCAATGTTGGCCAACGTTAAAAGTGTGTCGTAATCAATTGAATTCAGGTGTGGGGACGACAGATATACGATGGCATTTCAAAACATTAGAGGTAAGTAATAGCTAATACTAATTTTGAACTTAAACCTAAGTAGAAAAGTAAATATTCCAAATGTAGGAAATAGTCAAAACTATAACTAAAAGTGAGCGGCCCGGTAGGCTAGTTGGTAGCGTGACAGCTTATCAGTGCGGGGGTCGTGGGTTCGATTCCCACCAGAGGCTCTGGTCTGTTTTCGCTACAACGCGCCGATGGCATTTGTTGCTAGTGCTCGGTTAGGGTAATAAGATATAATTTGTAATTATATGATTAATATAAATAAAATAAAAATAAAAAATATTGTTACTAAAAGTGTAAATTTAAAAAAAAAAAAAAATCTGGTTGTATTTGCCGTTTTTGGGCTTAGAATAACTTTAAAAAAAATATGAAGCATTTCCAAGTTTTATGGATATTTGGAATTAATTAAAATAAAACGCATTAAATATCCTGGAAGGTCCAGCGAATATCTTTGAAGGTTCAGCGGCAAACCTTTAAGATCCTGCGGATAAAGGGAAGCGTTCCACCCCAGGTTGCTGTCCCCCCTTAGACGCAGGCTAGCAGAAGAACAATGGAGTCACCTATCCCTGTCCTCCGCTAGATGCAGCTTAACCAAAGAAACCGCCGTGCCAGGTTGTTGTTCTCTTCTAAACGAAGTCAACAGAGAAAACGTGCTTTCCCTGGTCGTTGTCCTCTATTGAGCACCTTTCAAAAAAAATGTGCCGGCCGAATTCATGATAGTTTGAGGTCCCACGAATTCTCTTTTGCCTCGATCCACACTCTCTCCTTATCACTCTTTCGGATACTTTTGTAGCAATAGTCTGAATAAATTAATTACGTTTTCTTAACATCTTAAACCACGCCTTAAACTCTCGGTCACTAAACAAAATAAATTTCTGTAAAAATACCCACTCTCGCGAGCAATCACAGCTAAAGGAGGGAAACTCGTCGTTACACCTGAAAGAATTCCTATAAATATCGCCTGTTTATTAAAATCAGGGATAATTTTCATTTATCTTGTGTCAGGTAGCTGTCTTATGGTCCGAGATATTTTACAATTGTTCAAGCCCGTCCACTTTTCCCTCGTCTACAAGTTCTACATGTCTTATATTATACCGAACAGTTCTCATGGCCCTAAAATGTCTTATAATCCATGGCGAGAGATTAAATACTGTCTAGATCAAAGCCTATCGAAATTCAAGGCACTACTTCTACAAAGATGCTTATGAATTCTGGATCCATAACACTTCTCATTGTTATACACTCAGCCCTGTAAATTTCGTCTAAAAGTTACATCGAAACCCAAATTACCAGTTTGCCAGAATAAAATCCCGACCCTCTCTCCATCTCCATCTTCGATTCGTCCATAGAGAATGAGATTTCACCACTGCCAATGATAGAGTCAGCGGCCCAGTCCTTCTCAGAGCCTTCGATCACCTCAGAAGTCCTCCGGAAGTTCGCCATCGGTAAAATGTATTCCGTAAAACACTCAAGTCGCTCACGTGGTGTGTTACACTTCCCCAAGTGATTTGCTTAAGCCACTGCATTTTGCTTAGTTTAAGCGCTGCCTTGACCACAGTGCTTCTGATATATAGTATGTACATTTGCAGGATGCTAAACATTGCCTCCAACGGGTGACTCTCGCTACACCAATAACAGCCAGTTATTGTAACTTAACAAGATTGAAGAGATATGACTTCGTTTTGTGTACCCTTTACCACACCAGTACCCTATGGGTCTATATCGGTCGAATAATCGCCATGGGCATGTGTACATTCCCCATATTCTTTCACATGTGGCTGTAGACCCCAACTCCATCCAAAAGACTTTCTGCAGATATAAAAATTCCATAAGGTTTTTTCATCCTCTTCTCGGTATTCCATTTAGCGGAAAGTTTAGGTACTTTGCCTCGTTCGAAAATTGAAATACTTCTCCATCTTGTCCAGGGAGGTCAAACTTCTGTAAAATGTATTTCCTTGTGAACAAACCAAGTTCGGTTTTCACCGGACAGACTACCAGTAAATATATAAAGCAGCCATTGCGTATTTATAATGTAAAAAGTGTTGCGAAAATTCCATCTAGCCCCGCTGATTTGTAGGTCTTAAAATATAGTAACGCCATGTGTCTCTGCGCTCATCTACCATTGATCTTAAGTGCTGATTTAACTTATATGAGTTTAAAAAAAGTGCCTGCAACACACTTCATGTCATCTTATTCCTCAAATGCGGTAAGTGGCTGTCCATTAAAAGTTCACTGGTTTCCCTACTGTCCTCCGTGAAGGTATTATCTGGTCTTGGGGATCTTAGAGAGAACTTTCCGAAGCCCAGCAGTTGCAAGTAGGTCTCTGCAATTCTCAACCAAATTTCAATTACAATTTCCTTTTTGCCTACGAGTTGCCTTCTTGAAATCATATAAACTGAGATGATACCTTATTCAGTCCTCTGGTTTATTGTACTTCTTTGCCTTAATGAAAAAGAAATGTCGACCAAAGGGAAAACATTTTGAGACAAATATTGTTCAACATTTTGTACAGTATAACAAAGACTTCGATATCAATACTTTTGCTTACAGATAATTTTTTTTAATTTTGTTAATGTTTTGCAATTTTTACTATAATTTAAAACTTCAAATGTGTAATAAATATAAGCTGTTGAATTTCTCTTTTTATAAAATTTTCAATATATATATATATATATATATTTTTGCTGATAATGTACTTTTTAATGTTTTGCCATTCAGTTACTGTTACTTTATACTTTCGAACATACGAGTATTACAGGGATTGTATTAAAAAGTTAACAATAGTTGAAAAGTGTGTAAGCATGTATAGATATCTTACTAGGGAAGCTATCCCAAGTACAATATATGTTAACATGTTTTTCCAAACTGTTGGTTTAGCTTGAAAATAAACATTTCTGGTTAAAATAAAATTCTTAAAGTAAAATATTATCAGATTCTTTGGGCTCAGGAAACTAAATGTATTTTTATATTATCTCAAAATTTCGGGAAAGAATTTTGCGAAAGGAAGTTATGCCAATCTATACATATACGATTTTGATAAGTTCCAAATATAAGGCAGAGAAAAACGATTTTATTTTGAACTTTGCTGTTTAAGTGTTAACTTTTAGGATAAAAGGAAATATAAAACATATAATGAAGTAAACAAGCAATATTCTAAGAAAATTCATAGACCAGTTTAGAAGTAAAGATCAATTACACAGTCCATCAAAAAATTTAGCCTTAGTGGTTGCAATGTGAACTCAAAGTGTACCATAAGTTTTATTTTTTTTTTTTAAGGGAAGCAACTCTTAAGCAATTGTTCTTATTATTAATGGGAGTTGCTTTTTTTGGAAAGAGGGATAGAGGAGCGATGAAAGATGGTGAAATATTAAGGGCTTCAAATAGGGCAACGCGAGATTATAAGTTTTAGAACAGCTTTTGGCGAAATTGTGGTAGCTTTTTAGTTCATAGCCCTGTTATGCTATTTTTACATCGGTGGCGTACAGAATTATAGGAACACTGAAGATTGCCTTCACTTGGCATCGAACCCGCAACGTTCTTTTTAAGAGTCCAACGCGCTAACCATTACACCATAATGCTCTTAACGACCAATGCGCCAAATAGACATTGGTAGGCCAAGATTAGCCTACAAATTGCCAGTAGAATTCCCTTAACTTGGAATTCTTCAATGAGATGTAAGATGGTTCATCAGCTCCATAGTGATCCAGAATGGTTTTAGGCCCTGGGACGAATACAAAGCTCCTTTGATATCTTATTTAAGGACGTGGAAAGTTACGCAACTCACAGACGCTAATACCGAAGACCTAACCGTGGCCTGACTATCAGAGACATTGACACATGTATTGGACAAAACATTACGCTCAAGATTATATGCAATCTTGATGCGGCCGCATTCGAGCCTTCACCGGTATAGACCTAAAAGCCCACCTGATCCATTCGTAATGGTGGTGTCAATCTACATCCGCCAAGAAATATCTGCTTGGTATTCCTGCGCAGTTAGCAGAGTCATACGATCTGAATTCAGTGGCTAATCACAAACACCCAGTATCACGCTGTGGCCGCATCGATTACCAAGCGATTGTGATGACAATAGTAGTTGCTTCAGATGCAATATCCAATGCATCTGACTGTATAGATACGTAGCACTACATCAAAATTAAATTAAAATTCTTATTTTCCCTTTGATGAGGTGAAAGCTCCTTTTTATTGGGAATGATCCAAAATGAACAGCCCCTTGCTCGGACAGAAAATCTGCTTGCATAATGCCAATTAAAGTAGACGTTAATTTTATCTTACCCCTTTCTTCATGTCATCGGTGTAACCCACCACACTTCCATCACCTTCTCTTAAGTATATAAGCACTGAATGCAATGCCATATTCCATAGAAGTGGAAAGAAAACCACCTGAGGTGTCCTCGAATAAAGACCAGCGCCAGCCGATCACTGCAATGATAGCTGAATCCACTCCCTAATTCGCTAATTCCGCAGTTTTTGAGTACGGCTTAATGTTATAGAGCCTCCTCTGACTCCTTATATTTTTACTTTTAACTTATGAACCTCCTACACTGAATTTGATCATTTTTAACAACAATATTAAGATTTATTTTCGCAGCTTGATTGCCATTAAATCTTAACAATACATACTTTGCATTCTACAAGGGCAGATCAATAAGTCCTTTACTTTTCGAACTACCCTCGTAGTTATATCAAATGCAACACTGCTCCCATCAAGTACCACCTGTTAATATACTGATCAAGTTCCGTCATTTACTTTGCGTTTAACAGCAGGATTTTTCGAGGTCCATAAAATAGGCATTTGTTTGATCAATAATTTCATCGTTGGAGCTAAATCTCTTTCCACCGAGCCATTTCTCCAAGTTTAGAAATAAGAAATAGTCACTGGGGGCTAAATCCGGAGAATAAGGCGAATGAGGGAGCAATTCGTAGTCTACTTCATAGATTTTTGCCATGGAAACTGTCACACGATTCCGTTGGTGGTCGCTTGCGAGCAAATGCGGCAGCCATCTTGCGAAAAGCTTTCTCATACCCAAGTGATCGTTCAAAATTGAAACCACTGAGCCATGTGAGATGCCTATGTCTTCCAAAATCTATCACACATTCAATCTCCGATCGGCCAACACCATATCCTGAATTTTTTCATTTGTTTTGGGTGTAGAGACCTCAACTGGGCGTCCAGCAATCAACACAATAATAAATATGTATTTGCGTTTAAACGCTGAATATTCTCCAACACACATATTTGTTGATGATTTTAAATTAATCAAACGACATGCAAATTGTTTTGTCATTAATTTATAATCATCTGTCGTTGTTAAACCATTGATTTTATTCTGTTCATTCGAGCCAACAATAATTATTTTGATATAGAATAAATCAGAAAAAACAACAAACAACGTGTATGTATGAGTGTAATCATAATTAAAACAAAATAGTTTCTTATCTAAAAAAGGGGGTGGTTTTGTAGAAACACATTTCATATATGTTATAAGGGTGGGTCTAAAATACGTTTTTTTAGAATTTTTATTAGGAATACCAAATATATTGTTCTTTGTGATTTTTTTTTTTAATTTAGGTCGACATCTCAGGCTAGCCCAATCCGGTTAAAGCTAAATATTGCCTAATTTTCCAATCAAAATAGATGAAAAAAAAAATTTCTATTTTGTTTTAATAATGAATACGCGTTGTTTGTTGTTTTTTCTGATTTATTCAACCCTGACTTTTTGTTGAGTGATTAAATTTGCAGTAAACATAATCGACATATGATTCAAGCTGGTCCGAATTACGCGTTCAGTAACATAATGCTGATTTTATTTTACAGTGAATTTAGTTGAATTATTAAATGTGAAGAAGAATTTTTTTGTATGATTAAATCAAGAAAAAAGTTGATTTTGCAGTTCTCTAGCGTCCAGAACGTTCGACGAAAGTCAGTAAACAACTTTTATATCATTGAAATTGATTTTGCAGAGTTCCCATAGTATTTATCAAGCTTTTCCTTCGCAAAAAATAATGTTTAATGAGCACTCGAAATTCACTTTTTCCGTTTTTAAAAAATCCACGAGGTTGTATATTTTGAACAGCTGTTAAACGCAAAGTAAATGACAGACAAGGGAATTTCGAAAAGTCGCGGACTTATTGATCCGCCCTCATATGTAAAGGCATGGACTTCTCATATAAATACGAAATTAATGAAAAATCAGATTCTCAAACCCTTTTCGTTACTTACCATATCAATACAACTTGGACTCATAGTCAAATTAATGTATGAAAACTTTAGAAATCGATATCAAAGACTTAAAACACTTTCATCTTTAAAGCAAAACTTGCAAGTAATTGTATATAAAGTGCATCTCTTAATGCTAACATCAGCTTGATGTGACATTTAACAATGGGTTGTTTATTTTTTTTTTTTTTTTTTTTTGTACAAGTATCACATCTCATGGGTTTAAGTATAAAAGCACTGCTTGATTTTGAGTGGTATATGAGCGTTCTGTGACTGTGAAATATGTCATATATGCATAGAGTATATGGAGTCACACACATAAGATAATATTAAATAGCAGTAGCAGCGGGAAAAGACATATATCTTTGTTTAACGTTGACATGTACCACAAATTGCAGACCTTTAATCAATGTCTTAACTGCTGTTACTAGCCCGCCAATAGTTAGTTCTAAACAAACATTTTTACAGTTGAATTTTTGCACAATGTAAAGGCTGGCTATTAAATTTATAATGAACAAAGTTTTTATTGCATAAAATTAAATTTAATAGTAGTGGATTTTCTTATGAATTCATTTTTTGTTCCTTCCTTTTAGTTATTTAATTTTTTTTTTTTGTTTCTTTTTAGGATTGTCAATTAAATTTACAAAATCTAATAACACTTGAAATGGAATTTGATGAGGACTATACAATCTCACCGAGTACATTTACATACAAAAAATTAAGAAGAAGGAGGAAACGTACAATATTTAGTAGAAAGACGTAAGTATGATAAAAAAAATAATGTATTCAACTTTTTTTTTTAGTTAATAAATCAATTTTAGTAGATTTTTTGGCACACAAAAAAAAATTAATGAAATTTGTTAGTTATAAAAATATTATAGCTGATCTTTTTAATAGTTATATGTATGAAAATGTATTTTTAGTCTTATATATATGTAGTAATCATTCTGATCCGCTACGACCTTCATCAGCATTCTTTGTGCCCTTGAAAGTGCTAATTGTAAATATCTTTATTTAACTCACAAATCAAAGGAAAAGCTATTTATGTTAACATACAGTTGATTTGTGAGTTAAATAGAAATATTTACAATTAGCACTTTCAAGGGCACGAAGAATGCTGATGAAGGTCGTAGCGGATCAGAAAATGCATTCCATTGTGTCTAAATAACTTCTTCTATAGGATCCGCCAATAATAACTTTTTTTTTTTGGAAAATGCTATAAAAAAAAACTACTGAATATTTTCTCAAATTTCTTTTTTTATTTGAAAGTACAATCCTTCCGATTAATAATGGAAAATAATTTCATTCAAATGGCTGCCTAATTTTTAAGCACATTATCGATTGTGTGCAGCTGTATTTCACCAATGGATTCACGAATATTGTCCTTTAAAGCGTCAATTGTCTTTGGCTTGTCGGCGTAACACTTATCTTTGACGGCACTCCACAAATAATAGTAGCTTCGAGGTGGCCAAACGACATCAGCTCTGCGGCTGATAATGCGATCTTCAAACAGGTTGAAACCAAATTGTTGCCAATATCCTCCTCTTCAATTTTTGTGAACAAAAATTCGTTCAACATGGCCCGATAACGATCGCCATTGACTGTAACGGCCAGCGGAGGCTGGAAGGATTGTACTTTCAAATAAAAAAAGAAATTTTAGAAAATATTCAGTAGTTTTTTTTATAGCATTCTCAAAAAAAAAGTTATTTGGCGGATCCTATATGTATTCTCCATGATTACTAAATAAAAATAGAAAAATTTTTTTGTTTGAAAAAAAAAATTTTTCTATAATCTCGAACCAGACTAAAAATACATTTTTACATGAAAATTTTCTATATACAGTGATTGAAAAATCTCGTAATAGCAATGAAAATTTTAATTATTTTTATAAAACTAGTTTGTAAAACTTTTTTTTTAAACAAATTTGCAAACATTCATTAGAATCATAAAAATAAAAATCACAAAAGCACAATTAGAGCTTACAATCCACCATTAAAGCTTAAATCCCACTATTAGGGCTTAAAATTCATGACCAAAGCTAAAAATCCACTTTAAAAGCTTAAAATTTGCGACTACAACTCATATGATGTAAAACCTCTAAAAAAGCATGGATTATTGATTTCAAGTAAAGCTCAAAACCCTACCTATCTTTATTATATCCCAAGTCCAAAGTTTATAAAACCAAAGTTTATAAAACTGCGATTAAATGTTTGCTAGACGATGGAGTTTATAAAACTGCGATCGAAACTTTGGTAGATACAGATTGTATAAAATCATGACAAAAGCTTAGAAACTAATGTTTTTTATACCTCGATTAAAGCTTAGATTCCAAAGTTTATTATACCTCGACGTAAAGAGACTTCACAATTCATGAAACCATGATTAAAGCTGAGACTACAGAGTGTATACAACCAAGTTTAGAGCTTAGAATCCAATGTTTATTAAATCACGATTTATGCTGAGACTACAGAGTTTGTAAAACCAGGATAAAAAATCAAGATTATAAAATCACGATTACAGCTAAGAATCCAGTGTTTACTTAACCACAAATAAAGCTAAGACTACAGTTTTTATAAAATCAAGATTTTAGCTTTGAAGACAATGTTGAAGCTAAGCCCATAGAATTTAAAAACCCCAATTAAAGCTGAGACTACAAAGTTTATAAATCTGAGACTATAGAGTTTTTAAAACTATAATTAAAGCTAAGATTATAGCGCTTAAAAATTACCAAAAATTTATTAAAGCACAATTAAAGTATAGAATCTAGAGTTTATAAAAGAATAATTAAAGCTTAGGTTGTAAATTTTAAAATACTAACTATGAATTATATTTATCCTGTCAATTTTATGAGACCATGGCGTAGACTATAAAGTTTACGACTCGAACAGAAAAATTAAGCCTTGGAGACTTTCAATTAAAATAACATAAATTTAAGTTTAAAAAATAGAGTTTTTAAAAATTTGATTAAAACCAAGAATTCTCAGATTATTAAATTACAATTAAAGCTTATAATCCTCAGTTTATAAATGCTTAATATCACGCTTAAAGCTTATAATCCAAGGCAACCATGATTGAAATTAAAAAAAAAAAAAACATAAGTAAAACTTAGAATTGTTGTAGAGTGTAATTGAAGCTTTATAAATATCAAGATTAAATCTTAAGTCCCAGAGATTTTATGCAATTAATAAGGCTTACAAACTAATTTTTTTGAAGCATGATATAAATTTATAATCTAAAGCTTAAAAATAGCCATTAAACCCAAAAATAAAGCCTCTAACAGCGATTACAATCCAAAGTTTGTAATGTAATGATTACACTACAGAGCTTAAAGTCTAAAGTTTATAAAAGCACGATAAAAGCTTTCAAGCCAATATTAACAAATCCGCAATCAGAGCTTAGACACAAGTGCTTTTAAAACTTCGAATTCAACTTATAAAAAATTTTAAAATGAAACATAATTATTGCTTAAAAGCTATAGAGTAACGGTTGGTTGAAAACTTCCTGCGCTCACCAACAGATGGCACTGCTAGCTTCAAACTTTTTTTTTCTCTAGTTGGTATAACTGTCCTGAGAACACATGCAAAGTTGTAAGTCATTCTGTAAATTCTTTCTTTGTTTACAAGCCATTTGAAGTTGACGTGTCATTGATTTTTTTTAATATTAAAAAAATTTAATATCGTGCAGTCATTAGATTCCTTGTTTTGAAGGGTTTAAATTCACCAGCCCAAAAGTCAACTGTGCGTTTTGAAGGTGAGGACTCCTTTTACACTTCCAACAAGTGTTCATAAATTTCCTTTACTTACGACCACGTTGTACCAGCCTTGAAGACGATCCACGCGAATAACGACCAAAAACTGCAACCACAGCAGAAATCATTGATCAGGTACATAATATGGTTAGTGAAGATCCAAGTTTGACTAAGCGTGAAATTGCTAGTGCCATAGGCATCTCAGACGAACGAGTACTCCATATTTTACATGAAGAAATACGTATGAAAAACTGTTTGGAAAGTTAGTGCCCAACAAAAACTGGATCGAAAACTAATTTCTCAGCGTAATTTGGAGCGTTTTAAGCCGAATAAAACCGACTTCTTGCGTCATTTTATAACTATGGATTAGACTTGGATCTACCACCATGATCCTAAATTGAAACAAGAACGTTTACAGTGGACTGAAGCTGGTTGTTCAGCTCCAAAGCAGGTGAAGTCACAACGATCAGCAAAGAAGGTTATGGCATCAGTTTTTTGGGATGCAAAAGGAATTTTGTTGATTGATTATCTTCAGAAAGGTAAAACAATCAACTCTGAATATTATTGCAGTCTTTTCGGATCAGATGGATGAAAAAATTCGTGGTTTGAAGAAGAAAAAAATCATTTTTCATCAAGACAATGCACCTGCTCACAAAAGTGTTTTGACGATGGCTGAATTCAAAGAATTAAAGTACGAATTGCTTGAACATCCACCGTATTCACCAGATTTGGCTCCCAGTGACTACTATCTCTTCAAAAATCACAATGAATGAAGAGGCCATAGCAGCCGTAGACGGTTATTTTGCAGAGCTTCCGAAAAACCATTATAAGGATGGGATAAAATTATTGGAAGATCATTGAAACAAGTGTATTGAGCTTCTAGGAGATTATATTGAATAAAAAAATATATTTCGTAACAAAAAAAGTATTCTTTCGTTTCGAGCGCAGGAACTTTTCAACCAACCTGTATTTCCATAAAAAATCAATTTTTTTTTTTTTTTAATTCGCAAAAATTTAATGACGAATAGTTAAAAAAAAAAATTTTAAATGTTATGTAAAGTTTTAAAGAGAAATTTTTCTCTCTACTATTTCTCGTTATTTTGATATTTGTCCTTATTTCATTTTTTTGATTGTACTTTTTCTTTTTTCTAAGAAATACATAGTTAAAACTTTTCTTATACTAAGTTGTTTCCTTTTCCGTTTGTTTTGTAGAGGAAACTGTTTTCAGAACTTGTGTTTTTTTTCTTTCATGTATATATAAAGTTATGAAAACAACATTGACCACGAAAATTTATAATAAAAAAAAACAAATAACGGTAAATAAAAAAAAACTTTAAAACTATGTTGTTAGAACAAACTAAAGAAGTTTTGTATGTTTATAAATTTGTTTTCTTTTAAAGGAAATTTCAAATGATGGAAAATAAAATTTAAAGAACTTTAAGTGTATTTGTATTAGAAAAGAAATTTAAGCAAACCCAATATAGCATATAGCAATCAAACTGCAATACAACTTGAGAATAAGCTTATATTAATAGTGTGTTTTAAGCTTTTCTTAATTTCGCTTATTATAATATTTATAAAATGTGAATTCACAAGCAGTATTTAACAATGCTAGAGAAAAGATTATTATACATAACTTTTTCTCAAGTATGCTTATGAACGACATACAACAACAACGCAATATGACGATTGAAATAGAAATATTTTTCAATACATTCTAGTCTTGTTGTCTTTGTTCTACGCTTATAATGCATACAACAAGTGCCATTACTTTTTCTTTAAATTTGTCAAACGTGTTTTGCGTGTACATTTAGTTGTAAATTTTATATAGTGAACGTGCAATTGCATATTAAATTTAATTATTTTTATTTATGGTTAAAATTAATTATTATTATTTATATTTTAAATGAATTATTATTTTTTATATTTAAAATAAGTTATTAAAATTAAAATAAAAAATAAATTAATTTTAAGAAAATAATTATGATTTCCCTTTTTCAACTATTAATAATATATTATTTTTGTAAGCTTATTCTACAATTGCAAGATTAAGCTTATAGTAATCATACACACATAATATTTTCACGAGGGTTCCATTTTGATTTTTCTACAATTGTTACGATAGCCTTTTTCAATATATTTTCAAGTCTTTTTCAAGCTTAAGGCTTGTGTTTGTAAGCTTATAATAATATTTTTCTCAAGTCATTTGGTATGTTGGGAATGAAGCAAGAAGGCTGTATAAATATAAAATAATGAATGGAATGATTTTAAAATGGTATCACTTTTGGTTTGTATACATTTCTTAAATATTTTTGCATACACTTTTCATATTTAAAAAGAAAAAATGTAGAAAATTTAACATGTGTTATGTTTACATTTACATTTCCAAGTGTTATAATAAAAGCAATATAAAAATTTACTTATACATATTTCTCTTTTATCTTTCTTGCTTAAGGTTTCAAAAGAATTAAAAAAAAAAATTATATAAATTTGTATAGCAACATTTACTTACAAGTAAAATAAATAAAAAAACAAAAAAAAAAAATTCAATACAAACAATAAAGGTTTGTTAAGGTAATATAACAACATTGTAATACGTGTTAAAATAACTTATATTACCAAAGGGAATTCTTTGGTATATTTATTATGTACTACATTTACTAAAGTAAAAATAAATATTTTTGTATGTAACAGCTAGGTAAAACTTTAAGAAAACAGATAAAATTACACAAATTTTTTATTGCCATGTTTTAAAAAGTTTTTACTGCAAACATAATAAATTTATATAGAAATTTTTTTTATTAATATTAATGGTAAGGTAAAATATTTCAAGGTTAATATTTTGTTTATTATTTGTTTTTAAATATTTTTATAAAACAAAAACAGAACAAAAAAAAAATACCTAATAAACTAAAATTGCTAATATTTATGACGTAGCTGAGAAACCGCTTAAAAGTATGCTTTAATTTTTATTTATTACATAGTTGTGTAGCATACTTTAAAATTCAATAGAAAGTGTAAATAATGATGTCAACAATGTAGGGGCCGGCTATTGAGTTAACTAGAAGTTAAAAAACTGTTATATTTAATGAAATAATTTAATATTAATTGAAGTAGAAATTGAAAATTTTAATGCTTCCAAAAGAACATAATCTAGACTTCATTTAATAAAATTTACAAAAATCAGTCAACAGTTTTTCAGGTTCAATATAATAAACAGTTGGACAAAAAATCTATACAAATTTATCCACCACACTCAGAAAAAAAAATAAGTAGAAAATTATGTAACCGGTTTTCAATCCCACTTTACTATTTTTGTACTAATTCTTAGTAAAAAAAATATTATCTAGCAAATCTGTTTGCTATTTACATCTTACAAATTACATAATTTTTACAAAATTTTTTGCTAATTTCAGTTAGACAGTTAGACGAAAAACCCGTAAAAATTTATCAACCACACTCAGAAAAAAGATTAGTAGAACAATTTGTTTTCAATCCCACTTTACTATTTTTGTACTGATTCTTAGTAAAAAAATTTTTATTATTTAGCAAATCTTTTTGCTATGTACATTTTACAAATTACAGAATTTTTACAAAATATTTACAAATTTTTGTTGTTAATTTCGAAAACATTTTACAAATTTTTGAAAAACCAATTTTCTAAAATTAGCAAAAAAAAATTACTAATTTTAAAAAAGTGGATATTAAAGGAAATGTTATTTAAAATTAAAACCTACACCTACAAACTTAAACTGCCTTAAAATGTTACATAGTTTATATAAAGGTATCGTAAGTGAAGATACCGACTCATGTCTTAAAATAGGACATTTACTTAAAAAAACACTAAAATGCTTTTTTGATTCTAAAAATCAGCCCTAAAAGCAATTCAAATTTGACCTTAAAAGTAAAAAAAAAATTTACTGAAATATTTTCAAAACAGAAATTACCAAATTAAAAATTTTTTTTTTATTTTATTGTTCTTACAATTTTCAAGCCTTTGATTTTTTTTTTTTAATTTTTTCTAAAATATTTTTGGAAAAAATAAATAATATAAAAAAATTTTGATACTCTATAAAAAAAAAAAATTGAAATTTTGTACTAAATCTAATTATATTTGGCAAATTTTTTTTGCTAATTTTGACAAACAGGTTTAAAATTCCAATTTACAAAAAGTTTATTAAAATTTAGTAGCGGGGGCAGCAAATTTTTTCTACAAATTTTATTTTACTACATGTCAGCAGACTTGTGTTGCTAAGATAAGCAAAAAATGCCGCTGGGCTCAAATAAGCAAAATTTCCCGTAATAACAGCAAAATTTTTATTTGCCATTATTAAAGACTTTTTTTGGTGAGTGTAGTGATTGGCTAAATATTGGCAACCTTCCATTATAAGGTGAAGATTCCTGCACAGTAGAGACAAAGAGCATTGTTTAAGCACCAGTGCTAGTATACCATTCGGCCCCGGTGACTTATTCACATTGAGATCTTCAAGAACGTTTTT
>OX456524.1:139742347-139824847 GCA_949748255.1 Eustalomyia histrio | reverse complement strand
GACTCCACTATTTTGATTAGGGCTAAGGCGGTTTGGAGGAATACTGAAACCTGCAAAGCCCCGGAGAGCGAAAAAAAAGCTTAATTTTAAATTATTTTATATGAAACTTTATTCAAAATTTTTCTTGATCGATTTTTCTCCTAAAGTAAGCCCCGGAGGCCCAAAACGAGCTTAAATTGAAATCAATTATTTTTTGACCAACAAAAAAAAAAGGTTTAAAGAAATTATTTTCTTAATCTAAGTCCTGAAGGGCGAAAAGAAACTTAATTTGATGATAATATGAAATTTTGTTAAATAAACATAGATTTTTTTGTAGACTAAGCCCCGGCTAGCAAAAAGGAACACCAAAGGTATGTATGCAAGATATAAAATTCATACATATTACTGATGTTGGAGATCATTGGAGATCGAACACGCAATCTTCTGTATAACGCCCAAGATTTGGTAAAACCAATTATAACATGTCAGCGACTTATCATAATATTGCTATGGAAATTTAATACACCAATTTCCATTCACTCGTAGAAACATAAATCCCCATATGTTAGCCATAAAATATAAAACAGTTAAATGGCAACCCTGCACCGTAACTAATGTTTTTTTCTGTCAAACTTCAAAAGAACATTTTCAAAGTTGCCAGTATACAGCTTCCGGACGACACATTCTAGTTATTTTAACCCGCACGTATAAAAACTGTAGCAAGGTGACATGGCAGTTCAGTTGATAATAAAACGCTAAGAAATAAGCATTGACGATTATTTTAATTGTGTATTCAGTGGAAGTATAAACTTAATAGAGTTTAAATAAAGTCTATTGTGTAATCGTTTTAAGTTTGTATTTAAATAAAGAGTAGCTACAATAGAATTTTAACGGTGCTTATTATTTGCAATATAACTCGTAACAGAACAAGATTTATTTAATTATTAATTTTGTTTAATATTTTTAAATTGATAACAATTTATTACTTTATTTATCCTAAAATTAGGCAATCATTTAATCTCTTGCTGGCGAAAAAAAACTGTAAATGTTTCTTTATCTAAGTTACATATAAACCCTAAAAGATACTCGTAGCATACTTTTCAATAAACTTCTTTGATTTTCAGTAATTCTCTGTAATTTTTAGGATTTTTTTCTATTTTTTAAATAAAAAAATCACAGCATGACCTTTCTAAATATCGTATTTTTTTTCTACCCAAAAATAAAAATCGTTTAAAATTTAAATCAAAAACAATCTGTATTTAATTTCTCCTGCGTTATTTAATTTATATAAGTATTTTGACCTTTGGAGTCTACTAATCTTACAACAAAAGTACAAATGAAAAGAATTTTAAATAAAAGAAATACTAAAAAATGTCTGTAATACAAATTATAAAAAAAAATAATGTTGTAAAAGAAGTATAATTACAAAAAAAGTCTAAAGAAAATGCAAAAAATAAAAATCTAGGCCTAAAGCAAGAAAAAAATTATTAAACAAATCACATTTGATCACAGAAATAAACAACATTTTTTTGATAGTAAATAAAATAATGTTCAAGAATTATATTCTTTATATCTCATTCTATTATGGTTTCCAAAAGTATTTCTTTTATTTTTAATGTTTTCATTTTGAGCCCCTGAAATAGGCAATAAAAAACTTTGGCTTACTTTGCCGAGTAAGTGGTTTGAAATAATTTGTAGCATATTTAACAGCATCATACAGGTTGGTTGAAAAGAATACTGTTTTTGTGACGAAATATATTTTTTTATTCAATATAATCTCCTAGAAGCTCAATACACTTGTTCCAATGATCTTCCAATAATTTTATCACATCCTTATAATGGTTTTCCGGAAGCTCTGCAAAATAACCGTCTACGGCTGCTATGGCCTCTTCATTCGACGAAAAATGCTTTCCACGAAGGAATTGTTTGAGATTTCTGAAGAGATAGTAGTCACTGGGAGCCAAATCTGGTGAATACGGTGGATGTTCAAGCAATTCGTACTTTAATTCTTTGAATTCAGCCATCGGCAAAACACTTTTGTGAGCAGGTGCCTTGTCTTGATGAAAAATGATTTTTTTCTTCTTTAAACCACGAATTTTTTCATCCAGCTGATCCAAAAGGCTGCAATAATATTCAGAGTTGATAGTTTTACCTTTCTGAAGATAATCAATCAACAAAATTCCTTTTGTATCCCAAAAAACTGATGTCATAACCTTCTTTGCTGATCGTTGTGAATTCACCTGCTTTGGAGCTAAACAACCAGCTTTAGTCAACTGTAAACGTTCTTGTTTCAATTTAGGATCATGGTGGTAGATCCAAGTCTCATCCATAGTTATAAAACGACGCCAGAAGTCGGTTTTATTCGGCTTAAAACGCTAAAAATTACGCTGAGAAATTTGTTTTCGATCCAGTTTTTGTTGAATTGTTAATGTGTGCGGCACTAACTTTCCAAACAGTTTTTTCATACGTAATTCTTCATGTAAAATATGGAGTACTCGTTCGTCTGAGATGCCTATGGCACTAGCAATTTCACGCTTAGTCAAACTTGGATCTTCACTAACCATATTATGTACCAACTCAATGATTTCTGCTGTGGTTGCAGTTTTTGGTCGTCCTTTGCGTGGATCTTCTTTAAGGCTGTTACGACCACGTTAAAATTCACCAGTCCAAAATTCAACGGTGCGTTTTGAAGGTGAGGACTCCTTATACACTTCTTATAATTGTTCATAAATTTCCTATGCTTTTAAACCCTTCAAAACAAAGAATCTAATGACTGCACGATATTCAATTTTTTCCATATTAAAAAAAATCAATGACACGTCAACTTCAAATGGCTTGTAAACAAAGAAAGAATTGACAGAATGACTTGCAACTTTGCATGTGTTCTCAGGACAGTTATACCAACTTGAGAAAAAAAAAGTTTTGAGCTAGCAGTGCCATCTCTTGGTGAGCGCAGGAACTTTTCAACCAACCTGTATTTTAATTGATAAATGTAAATTTTCCTGTTTATAATTGCTTTAAATGTTATGAAAACTGTATGCTGATATTTTTTAGCCTTTCAAAGTCATTTGTGTACTTTCATATTCCCCCTAAAGTATGCTCTACTTTTTATATGACAAAATTCAAAAAATTTCTTCACATATCTATTTAAAAACCCCTTAATGCAACACAAAATATAAGTGTTTCCAAAAAGTATGCTTCATGTTTTTCTATTTACATTTCTATACTAAATTCATTTAAACCAATGCTATTTTTATGACTTTTAGTTCGTTGCTGACTAAAAAAAATCAGATTTAAATGCAGTTTGGTATTCACCTCTATATCACTATTTAGGGGTATTTTTATTTGACGATACTTACCAATAACATAGAATTCCAATTGGTGGTTAGAAAATTGGTATATAAATGAACAAACAAATAAAAAAAAACTAAAACACCATCATTAATGGCTTCAATTACAGAAGAAGAAAAAAACACAAATACCAAAGGGAAATCGATGAAAATAAATATAAATAAACCAGAAAAACTAAAACAAAATTGGTTAGAAAACAAATACCTTAACTTGTTAAAACTACACTACTATTTGCTATTGATGCTGATACTATTTAATTGTGTTGGTTTACAATTAAATATACACAAATATCAACACTAAGACAGAGGGTGTCAAAATGATGGCACGCGCAAACTAGCTATTGCTGGCATAAGGTTGGATGGTATGTTGGTTTAAGTGGCAGCTTAAGCCCTTGTAGACCGAAGCATCTCTGTTTTGAAAATTCACACTACCCGTAGGGAGCTGATATCTTGAGAACTAAGCCCAAATCCTAGGTCCGATATCACCAACTAATCGTCCAGTATACGACCGCCCAAAGTCCTATATAGGATGATCTTGAGTGCTTGGCAAACACAGGGGAGATCGCTTATCATCTTCTCCTTACCTGGAATACCGTGACTGCCCATCAGGCAGTAGCCAGTCAGCACGGTCGTCCTACTGAGAAGAGATTTAGTTCACCCCAGATCATAGTCAGTCCATGTGAGCCTAGCAGTCTTGCAAGTGTCCAGTTTATG
The DNA here is from genome assembly GCA_949748255.1 of Eustalomyia histrio. Taxonomy (NCBI): domain Eukaryota; kingdom Metazoa; phylum Arthropoda; class Insecta; order Diptera; family Anthomyiidae; genus Eustalomyia; species Eustalomyia histrio. The sequence goes on along the minus strand of OX456524.1, from coordinate 139,820,804 downwards.
CCATCTGCCCCTCGCCTTCCGGAAGTAGTACTAGAATATCCCACCCTTTATGCTTCCCAGTGATGTAGCAAATGACATCGATAGGGAGAATTTTAAGGCACACTCTGCCCTTGCTAATACATCTGTCCGCTTACTACCGTAAAATTCCTTGCGACTGGGGAACCATAAAAAAGAAATCAGGTACTGAAAACTTAGCCTATGCAGTTCTTCTTTATACTTCCAGCTATCTATCGCGGATGATAGTCACGACTCCCTCAGCTCCAACCGCTCATAAGAGTCTGCAAGTTTTCCTGACAGTCAACATCTCCTCCTACAAGACACTAGCATGGGCACATAACCTGTGGGAGAATTGTATGTCGCAATCACCAGAGAATACACCAAAGGCTACCACACATATCATCTCTGAGCCTTGATGTCAACTTTCGCTGTTGGATCCCTCCTTTCCAATTCCTCTCTAGAAGGAAAACTTGACCCAAAAAAGTCTATTGAAGTTAAAGATAGAAGAAGAGTAATCAGTTTGTAGTCTGAGCTGAGGAGGCAGCTGCTTGAAAAGTCTAGCATGTCCGCAGATTCTAACCTTCCAAGTGCCATTAGCAGCAAATCTTGCTAACAGAGGGGCAAGTCCTTATCGCACAAGTAACTATAATAAAAACAGAGTGCTGGGTCCTGTACAGTTGCTTCATGACCAACTCCTTGGTGCTTGCCGTCCACCACACAACAGAGCCATAATGAGTATGGCGCCTATGACATCCATGTACATTGACAACATAAATTTTGTACTCAAACCCCATCTAGAAAAATCATCTTCCTTACAGGAAATAGGAAGATGTTTGCTTCAAGATGGAGTTTCGAGTCTAAAACACTGCCAAGATAATTAGCATATTCCCAGAGAGTAAGTTCGCAGACCGGATGCCACGGTTCGATTTAGCCCTGATGGTAAATTGTAGCAGGTTTTTTTTTTACTCAGGATTCACTTCCAAAACAGAGCTCTGTTTCTGAGAAAATCCAGAGAACTAGTCATGATGCCACTTCAGCATCCAGAAATATTGCTGACACTAGCATTATCACATCGGCCGCATAAGTGACGACTTTGACACCCGCTTTTCCAGCATAATGAGAACTGAGTTAGTAACCAAAAGCCACTGACCCCTCTCCTAACTTCTTTTGATCTCTCCCTATTACCCAGACAAGCAATAACAATATAAGAGTCCAGAATAAACAGTGCATACGCTAACCAATGTATCAGCAGCAACATCTAAAATTGCATTTATTGCATCAGTTCTAAAATTGCTGAATGCTCCTCCCAAAGGGTAGTCCAACCATAATGCACGATGTTAATTGTGAGTCACACCTTAAAATCAAGTTTTTTGTCCAACTTAATTTGGCATTTCTTTGTTTCAGTGTATAACAAATTCAACCATGGAGAGGTACACAATTGAACAGCGCGTTAAGATTGTTGAAGCCTTTTACAAAAACGGGAGTTCAAATAAAAATGCATTTCGTGCACTTCGTGATTTTTTTGGTCTTCATAATCGGCTAAATGTGTCCACAATCGGGAGAATTGTGCGCAAACTTCAGCCAACTGGGTCTTTAGGAAATGTGAAAACATCTCTGCCTGCTCGCACAGTTCGTTCTGCGGAAAACATTGTTCGCCATAGTGTAGCAGAATAGCCGTCAACCTCTACTCGTCGTCGGTGTTCGCTATCGCGAGGTGATAACGGAATTTCTAGTGGCCAGAAATTAAGGATATGGACCTGGACGATATGTAGTTCCAACAGGATGGTGCCACTTGCCATACAGCAAACGAAACAATGGCTCTTATGTGCCAAAACTTCAATGGCCGTTTTATCTCATGTAATTGGCCGCCACGATCATGTGATTTGACACCGTTGGACTTCTTTCTTTGGGGATATTTACAAGAAAATGTCTACTTCAATAAGCCAAGAACAATTCAAGAGGTAAAGGATGATATAATTCGGCACATTAACGACATTGAACCTCAATTATGTCTCAGAGTCATTGAAAATATTGACCATCGGATAGAGGTATGCCACCGAAGACGTGGCGAGCATTTGTTCCATATTTTGTTTCACACATAATTGTTATAGATCCTAATATTACACTAAAAAAATATTAAGATAATTATCTGAAAACTTTTTGTTTTATTGTTTATCGTGCAGCATGGCTTAAATGGAAGCTAAAAATATGGCATTTTGTACATCCTGGTTTATACGATCCTTGGTTGGACCAACCTTTGTATATAAGGAAATGGCTAAGGTATATTAAACGAATGCCAAGGATCTCTTGACTACTTTCCTTGAAATATGCATGTTCACTGCTGGAGACTTATGGCGATTTCTCAAGTTGTAGCGTAATAAGCGCATCGATAAGTCTCTCCAGAGTCTTAAGCAGAAAAGATGATAAACTGATTGGATTGAAGTCTTTTACATAGCTTCATATCCCCCCTTTTACCAATCTTAGAAATAAAAACCACCTTAACCTTTTTCCAGCTGTCAGGCACATAGTTAATAGATAAAGATTATATATCACGAACAGGCAGGAAGTGATTAAATTCTGAGTCCTCTGTAATATTATAGGAAGAATGTCATCCAGATCAGGTTATCCTTTCTAGGGTAACATAACTGCATGCGGGGAAGTTAGTATTAAGTAGGATATCCAATGACTCGGCTGACCATTGCGACCAGGAACTCTCGTCCCTTTTTACACAAGTGGAGTTTGAGAGACCCTTTGCAATTACCTTACTAAACCTAGTAAAGTCGCGAGTTTTATCTATTGATACACAGAAATTTTTTCATGAGTTGCTTATGCGATGTGCATATATATACTACTATTTGCTGCCGTAACTAGCTTTAAAAGCTTTCAGCGTTTACTTTTTAAACCTTGAAAGCTCCAAACTTCAACAAGGACAGGGTAAACAACAGTTTATATGGTACACAACAGATGTGTCAGTTAAAGTCCCAGTTAATTGCTAACTGGATATTATGTTAAGGGGGCCAAGTCTTAAGAATAGTCTAAGTAGAAATAGGGGGGGAAGGTAGGGTTTCTGTCAAAGTATCACGTTACTAATTAGCAGACGGTTTGTTTTTTATATTTTATCATACAAGTTTTAACAAGCTTAAGACCATTTCATGGTAAAGTGTAGTTTTTCATTTATATTATGGCAATGGTTTTCTGTTACTTTGCTCTAATTCTGTACATAATTTTTTCTCTCTCATTTTATGTCACATTCAAAATATTTATAAACAAAATTGCATTAGTTTTTAACATTCGTTGACAATTTTACGATACACGGGTAGGAAAATATAAAAGTTAATAAAACTTTATTCAAATTTAGCAAAAAAAAAAACCAGTTCAAGGTAAAATTACTACAGAGAAAATGTGTAGTGATATGTAAATTAAAGGTTTGTTAGAAAACTTTTAGTCTTGCTGTTATTAAAATATTAAAGCATATTTCAGGGATGATATTAAATAATTGTTGTGCAAGGAATATTTAGGAGTATACAAGTATGTTTCTTGAAAAAAAATGTATTATTGGCACGGAAAAATTATGTTAATAAAAATTGAGATTTAAGGCTTTTAAAGTCCAAACTGTTGACGTACTAATTGTAACCTTTAAACAAAACGTTTTAAATCGAGCATCAAAAATTTATATTTCAATAACAGTAAGTAAAGTCTGCTTTAGATATTAATATACTTATTTTTGACCTTGATTTGAAAAGTTAACAATTACTTCAAAGTAATTACTTTTGTCTTAAGAATAACTTATAACACCAAAAGTTAGCCATAGGCTGGCTGGCAAAATAAAATGAAAGCAAATAATTTTAGTCTACTTAAGAGCAGACTAAAATTGTGAAGTGTAATTGCTTACAAAATTCCCCTGCTAGAAAAAATAATGTTTTGTTCGGAATGTTTTTGAAAAATACCCAGAATTAATCCAGCTGTCTTTTTTATTTATATTTACAAATTGTTTTCTTTATATATTTGTCTCGAATAAATGTTGCAGACATTTTAAAGGAATCTCTGTTAAAAGTAAAACAAGAAAAATTGAAAATAAAAGTAAAAAAAAGATTTGTTGATTTTAAAATTTGCCAAAAGTGTAGTTCTATAGCATACTTTTTTGGATTGTCTTACATCACATCAGCAAAAAATAGTATTTTCGTTGCATACTTAAAGTTAGACAACTGTAGACAAGATGTTTGTATTATATTATGTTAGCAGAGGTTTGTTGTTTACAAATTTGGTAGCTTACTTTATGTATTGTTAAATATTTTAAAATTGTAGTATACTTTTGGGTTTATAAAATAAAAATGCTAGAATAAAAGTGTGAGAGAACAAAAGTTTAAATGAGTGATAATATTTGTAACTTTAAAGTTTTTTAGTTAAAGATTTTTTAAAAAACGTGACAAAAATATATTTAATCAAGGTTGCACGTTACTTAACTTTGAATTCAGGTCACAATTTTTTAAACTGGAAACTGGTTTTAAGATGAAAACTTAAATTTAATATGTATTTTATTGGTTTATATAATGATGTATTTAAAATGAATATATACAATAGTCATTCAATAAAATTTAAGTTTTTTTGTTATTTAAAGCCTACTTTCAGGATGACTATAACCGGATTTTTATTGTTATACTTTTAAGCGTTAAAAAAAAATTTCTAGCAAAGAAAGTTACTTCATGTTAAACACTCCAATTGCCGAAGCTTGGATATTTTGTAGAAATAAACATTAGAAAATCCACCTGTCTCGACTTTTGGGCCACACTCGGAATTTAAGTGATAAAAATGGGTACGATATTTCATGCAAAGGAAAGGGTTTACTAACGCAACCTCGTATCTCAAAAATCACTGCTTTTGTGACATTTTAGAATAATTTTTCCTTTTGAAATTTAAAAAGTAATGATGAGTGTAAAATTTAAAAAAAAAAATAAATTGTTAAAAAATATCACAAGTTTATTATTTATTATTACATTCGCATACATGGTTATATACGTTCATGCATCCTACAATATATGACCATACATGATGTCGTATATGACCATATATCTTCGGATCCGAAATTTGAGTGTATATGGACGTATAAGATCATATATGAGCATACAAGAATAATTTATGTGCATATATGTTCATACACAACTATATACGTCCATATACCCTCAAATTTCGGATCCGAAGATATATGGTCATATATGAGATAATGCATGGTCATATATTGAACCATGCATGGACGTATATGACCATTTATGCCCATGTATGATCATATACAAGCCCATGTATTATCATATATATTATATGTATACATATATCTCGATTTTGACATCCGGATTCACATATTTTATACTCTGTTTATTTTTTGTTATTCGTGCTAATTTATTTGTGAGATTTCAAAACTTTTTGAAATGCTTTCGAACACAAAAGTTCCTTAAATGGAAGTTTTGCTTCCCCTTATATAATTTCCTTAATCCCCAAACTGTCCCAAAGAAAAAAGAGATTAAAAATTTATAGCTTAACCAATAATTGACTCTATCTCACTCACAAACTCAACATCGCATATACCGCTAAGAAAATATTTTTGAAAATTCCTACGGGCAAGCGCAAAAAAGGGGGGCGGAGAATCTCCCATTCAGGGTTACTGTTAATTCCTTGATAGCGAACTTTTTGGAATTTTTGTCAGGATCGTGGTAAAAATTGAAGTTCAAAAGGTGAAAAGTATCTCCTTGAGGGCCCCCTCAAACCCATTTGCATGGAAATCCGACATTTAATTAAATATACATTCCCCGAGGTATAGGCTAATTCACTTACAAGATATATTTTGGAACGTTTCCAAGAAAAGTGGTGAAAAATTGCGTTCAAAAATGGGGGGGGGGGGGGGGGTCTCTACCACAAATTCAGAATACTACATTTTAAAATAAGTGTTTCCTAGAGTATAAGCTAAATAACTAACCATGTGGTCATTAAAAAATTAGTAAGGAACATGACAAAAATGGGGGTTCAAAAGGGCAAATATCTACTCCTGAAGGGAAATCTGAAAACTAGAATATGTGAAACATCTACTTAAAAAGCATTTTTGGAAACTTTAACGGGGAAAGCCTAAAAAGGTGAAAAGTCTTCCTCTCGACGGAATGCTCCAACCCTTTGTCTAGAAAGTTGCATTTCTAAATACGTTTTTCTTGGAATATTACCTAATTCATTGATAAGGAACTTTTTAGCATTTTCGACAGGAATATACAAATGGGGGCCTTCAAAATAAGAAAATAATGGGTTTTTAAAAGTGAAAAGCTGCCCTACTTAATGGCCTACCCCAGCCGCTTTGGATAGAAATCAGAAACAAAGTATACATGGAGACCTCAACATTTACGGATTCATAGTGCAAAAATTATGAAAAATATATTATTAAAAGTATTGTCCATCGCTGGCCACAACTTTTTCCCATCTTTCTGATACCAGCTCGAAAGAACTATTTGTCTTTTAAGGCAATCCAGTTATCGACCCATTTTTTGCATTGTTTGTATGAACTGAACTTCTGCTGTGACAGGCCCGGTGTCATCGATCAGAACAAGGAGTAGTCGTAAGAAGCGATGTCTGGAGAATGCGCGGCTGGGGAAGGACTTCCTATTTCAGCGTTTCCAAGTAGGTCTTGACCGATCTTGCAATATGTAGCCGAGCATTATCGTGCTTGCGTTGTCGCTTATTGTGCCTTTCTCCGTACTCTAACCGTTGTGCGCTACTCAAATGCATTAGTTGTGCCCAATAGAGTTTCCCCATGGTCGTTTCATTTAGTCGCGCGGCTTCTTCTCTTATGTCATCCAATTTCCTTACATATGAATCAATCCCATGAGTTTTTGGCGTTTAAAGACTGTTGACTCAACCACCCCCAATGATTCTGACAACTTCACATCGAGCAATGATTCCAATTCTTCGTCTTCAAACTTTTTGGGCTGACTCTGCAGTTCCTAGTCTTCGAGATCAAGATCTCCAACTTTTAAATCGACCCCAGTATGCTCACCTAAACCTCCACTAGGATTCGATGACCTTTGGCCGCAAATTTTCTTCTTGTTAAAGTAATGAAAAAGAACGGTAAAAACAATTTATCTGGTACGAAATAAGACATGTTTAAGGTAATACATTGTATTGTTGTTTACGTCGATAGGATACTTTTTGAAATTTTGTCAAAAACGTATTTAAAATAAAGGTTAAAATACCTATTTACGGCGAAGCCAAACTTTTTTTGCTAGAATTTTATATTTAAAATATGTGTTCCCTGGAGGCTGATTTACTGATAAATTCCATTTTGGAATTTTCTTTTCTTGGAAAAAAGTGCCACAAATTTATTAAAAAATAAAACTCCTTCTAAAATATAACAAAAATTTCTTCTAAATATATTCCGATATATAAAACTATGTTTGACGAAGAATTCCACGTTTAAAGTTAGTTTTATTTGTATTAATCATTTTTAAATTTAATAGTAAATATGATTTTAGTTAAAATAAACATTTTCGTACTTAAATTAATATTTTAACTAGAAAAGCGCACGTTAGCGGAATTTTTCCGTTGATTCACGTGAGTCGCCCGTTAATGGAATCTACGTTTATTCACGTGAACGTGGGTAAGTGTGAGTAGCAATGAAATGTTCTTTGGTGTGAAGTTTCTAAGAGAATGAGTAAAAAATTAATTTTTCTTTTTTATTATTTTGCTAAATTTTTTGCTTCTTTGAAGAAATTCCAATATAAAATTTTATTTGATTTCAAATCTGTTTCTAGTTAACTTGATGTTATTTGTGCTTTTGGCTCGGTATACACTCAGAAAAAAAAGTTAGTAGAAAAATTTGTAAACGGTTTTCAATTGCACTCTACTATTTTTGTACTGATTTTTAGTAAAAAATTATTATTTAGCAAGTCTTTTTGCTATTTACATTTTACAAATTACAGAATTTTTACAGAATATTTACAAATTTTTGTTGCTAATTTCAGAAATCATTTTACAAATTTTTGAAAACCGATTTGCTAAAATTAGCAAAAAATATTACTAATTTTAAAAAAGTGGATATTGAAGGAAATGTTATTTCTAATTAAAACTTACACCTACAAACTTAAATTTCCTTAAAATGTTACATAGATTAAAACAAGGGATCGGAAGTGAAGATACCGACTCATGTCTAAAAAAAAGGACATTCACTTAAAATAGCACTAACAAGGTTTTTTAGTTCTAAAAATCCGCCCTAAAAAAATTAAAATTTAACCTTAAAAGTAAAAAAAAAAATGACTAAAATATTTTTCAAAACAGAAATTACCAAATTTAAACAAAATCATTAATTCGTTATTTAAAAAATATAATCAAAATTTTTGATGCTCGATAAGAAAAATAAATTCAAAGCTATTTACTAATATTAATAAAATTTAGTAATTTTTTTTGCTGATTTTAGCAAACAGATTTTAAATTCCACTTTACAAATTTATTAAGTAGCGGCTACTAATTTTTCTACTAATTTCATTGTACTACACGTCAGCAGACATGTGTTGCTAAGATTAGCAAAAAATACCGCTGGGCTCAAATTAGCAGAATTTCCCGTGATAACAGCAAAATTTTCAGTTGCCATTACAGACTTTTTGTGGTGAGTATACCTTCCTTGTAAGTACCTTACAACTTATATTTATACCCTCCACCATATATGGTGAGGGTATATATCAGTTTGTCATTCCGTTTGTAACATGTCGAAATATAGGTTTAAGACCCCATAAAGTATATATATTCGTGATCCTTATGCAATTTTAAGTCGATTTAGCGATGTCCGTCTGTCTGTCTGTCTGTCTGTCTGTTGAAATGGCGATCACGACGCGAAGACCCAAGCGGGGTTACCTATTTTTACCCAGATTATTAAACATCATTCCGAGCGTTTTGGTATTTAAAATGAGCAAAATCGGTCAAGCGGTTCAAAAGTTATGAGTGAAAATGTGAAGATACCTCTAAATTTTCCATACAAATTGGTACAATTTTTCTGTATCTATTTTTTTCTGTTAAGTAAGTAGAAATGTTAGAGTCACTAACAGAGCAGACCTCTGTAAATAACATTACTAAAACTAAATAACAAAAGTTCTGTTACATAAATCAAAGACATTAATTTGTTAAAGAAAGAACATTAGTTGAAACTATTTCCCAATAGGTGGCGCATCTGAAAATTAATTCTCCCTATTAGGCATATTCTGCTACAATATGCAAGAGGGTATTATTGATTTTCTATTTTGTTTGTAACATAAAAGAATGTTTGCCAAAAACTATGCAAAAATATATGTTTTATGTGTATATTATACTTAAATTTTCTAAATCAATATTCATTTAGATGTTTGAGAGCACAGTATTGCAGTTTATCGTATGTGCATATATTTATTTTGAAAGAAAGATTTAACATAAATATGCATTTTCCAATGCCTCAATACTTAAAAATTTTATAAATCACCGAAAAAATATAATTTTGAACTATGAAAATTTGTTTTTAAAATAAAAATGTAAAACAAATTCTTTTACTACGTCGAAAGTTTCAAAAATTGACGTTAGTATTATGAAATAAGTCTGCTAGTAGCAAAATACATAATTGCTTTAGTGCCGCTACTTTTGAATAGGTGGCACTGAATTAACTTAAACAATACCCTGCCCCATAACAAGGTCCAAATAAATTTATATATAGGGAAAGAGCAAAATGCATAATTGCTTTAGTGCCGCTACTTTTGAATAGGTGGCGCAGAATCACATTAAAACTATATCCTGGCCCATAGCGATATAGCCTTGGATTAGGCTTTCAATTAATTTATTTACCAAAAATATTAAATTAACTACATACTTTAAATTATAATGCATTCAGATGTTGGTAGTAGACTTATTACATAATTTTAAAGTCAATTTTTCAAATGTTTGACGTAATAAAAGCATTTGTTTCACATTTTTATACCAAAAGAGTAATTTTCATAGAGGAAAATAGTATTTTTTTTATTCCATTTGTATTTTTGAGAATTGAGGGATTGGCTGTTAATTTTTTATTGGATGTTAATTTTTTCTTTTATAGAAAAATAAACATGAATAAAGTGCAATATTGTGCTCTTAAACATCTAAATGAATATTTATTTAAAAAATTAAGGTATAATATGCACATAAAACATATATTTTTTATAGTTTTTGGCAAATATTCATTTATGTTACGAAGAAAATAGAAAATCAATAATACTCTACTGCATATTGCAGCACAATATGGCTAATGGAGACTAGCTTTTCTTTCTTTAATAAATTAATTTCTTTGCTGTATTCTCTCTATTAGACAAACGCACTTCAATTTTTTAAAGAAAGAACATTCGTTGCAACTATTTATCAATACGTGGCGCATCAGAAAGTGCATTCTCTCCATTAGGCATATTCAGATGCAGAGCTAGTCCCCATTAGCCGCAACAAAATTCAGTATTTGACAAAAACTATGCTTTAAATTGTGTTGTTTGTGCAGTCCATGTTAAAAAAAAAACTAGTGAAAATGTAAAGGTGCCTCTAAATTGCCCATACAAATTTAGTATAATTTCATAGTAGCGACTGATACATATCATATTTTCTCATATATTTTTATTATTTTTATTCACCTCAAACATTTTTTAACCACTAAAATTTTTTTTTAAACACAAAAAAATTTTTCACCTTAAAATTTTTTCACCTTAAAATTTTTTTCCACCTCTAAATTTTTTTTTCACCAAAAAAGTTCTTTTCACATTTTAAAAAAATTTTTCACCTCAAAAAATTTTTTCACCTACATAATTTTACTTCAAACTTTTTTTTTTATATTATTTGTATCAAAAACCGAAGAGAACATCTTTTTGGGATATTGGTGGAGGGTATTCAAAGATTCGGCACAGCCGAATTTATCCCTTTTTACTTGTTTTAACTTGTAAATATTTCATTAAGTTACAAAAATAAAAACCATTTGTAAAATAGACCAAGTGTAAAGGTTGTTTGCATTTAATACAATAACATTTTTTTTTTCAATATTACTTTAAAAAATATATATATAATTTTTTTTTTTTTTTTTTTGTAAATTGTTTTTACCTCAATTTGTTACATTTACTACAAAAAAAAACACATGGCTTTTATTGCAGCCATGTTTTTTTATTAAAATATGCACTTAAATTGCACTTATTGTTATTTTAAAATGCACTTGAGTACTTTAAGAGAATAACAATTTTGTGTGTTTTTTTAAAAATGCACATGCAATGCCAACAAATATCAAAAACATGTAAAATATTTTAGTTATAAATTTTAGACTAAAAAAATAAATTTACATAAATATTTATAACCATATTTTTCACACTAACTGGCAAAATGCAAAAAAAAAAAAAAAAACAAGTAAGAGCGGCTAAATTCGGTTTGGAAAAAACTGAAGTTTATATATGGACATATATGGAATGGACAGATTTATATACGGACGCCTTTAAGAGGAAATTAACCATTTAGTTTGGTGATAAAACTTAGACTCGGGAAGATTTATGGTTCCAGAAAATAGGTATTAAAACAAAATTACGTTTTGGGCATAACTTTTTTGTATCTGAACCGATATTTCCGAGTTTTTTCAGCAAATATGTTATGCTAAAGATTTCCGATCTTTTGCTATATAAGGCGTATCCGTAGGTCATATTACAGCTCTAGAATAGTGTTTGTTGTTTGTGTATAAAAGGTGAAGAGGTGAAAAAAAAGAATTAAAACAAATCGTTAAAAGAAATCATTAGAACTGCATGTGTTTTATTTCTACAAAAACGTTTGATTTAGCTGGCAAATTTGTATATGGGATTTTATTTCGCTTTTTTATTAAAAAATATTTTTAATTTCTTTAGCTTAATTTTAAAAATTTGAAAGAAAATAGTTTATAATTTTTTTTTATAAATTATTATAAGTTATGACCTAAAATAGTTGCACTCAAAGGGAAATTATAAAATTTTCTTAATATATGAGAAATAAAATGGTTTAAAAATCTGTTATAAAATCGTTTGTATTTTGTTTGTATCAGAGGGTTTTCATAAAAATTATGATGTTTTTAGCCTATTTATGGATTATTTAATTATTAATATAAAATTTTATATAAATTAATTATTAAATGTTAAAAAAAAACCAAAAATAAACAAAAAAAAAAAAAGTCTTAAGAAAATAATAAAAAAAAATGTACAAAAAAAAGTGAATTGACTGGGATTCGAACCCGTGGCCTTAGATAAAAAAAGTATTTGTGGCATAGCGTCTAGACAACTGAGCTATTGAAGCTCACACAGAATCATCGTCAATAGAGGTACATATATAAAAGTTTTCGTTCATTAGTTTTTTTTTTTTTGGTTTTTATTTAAATGACAAATCTTTGTATGCATGTTGTTTATGTATAAAAGGTGGAGATGAAAGAAAAGAATTTTAACACATGGATGTGTTTGTTATGCGTAAAATTATTAAATGTTTAAAAAAAAACCAAAAATAAACAAAAAAAAAGGTCTTAAGAAAATAATAAAAAAATGTACAAAAAAAACAAGTGAATTGACCGGGCTTCGAACCCGCGGCCTTAGAGAAAAAAGTATTTGTGACATAGCGTCTAGACAACTGAGCTATTGAAGCTCACACAAAATCATCGTTAAATGACAAATCTTTGTATGTGTTTGTTGTTTGTGTATAAAAGGTGGAGATAAAAGAAAATAATTTCAACAAATGGATGTGTTTGTTATGCGTACAATTCTACATACATATTAAACAAAGGGATTTTACGGAAAAAATTAGAGGTAGTCCTGGCTTTTTGCTAATATCTCAGCGATTTATTAATTGATCTGGCTGATTTTTAATAGCATACAGAAATGGATCACATTTAACAGAAATAAATAACAATGAAGTCCTTATAATGTCTGGGTTCTTCGGAAAACCCACTTCAACACACAGACGGACAGACGGACATCGTTAAATCAACTTCGCTCTTCATAAGGACCCAGAATATATATACTTAATAGGGTCTAAGATCAATATTGTAGAAATTACAAACGGAATGACAAACTTATATATACCCTTCCACCTGTGGTGAAGGGTTTAAAAAAACTATATATGAAGATTAGGGTGGATATTGGAACTAAAGTTAGTAAATTTCCGTAGAGAAGGGGCATTGAGATAAGTAATGAATTTTATAAATGAAATTTATTAATGATGTGGATATAAATACAAAATGTCACTTAAATTAAATTGACACCCAAAAGGGGTTTTTTTCACCATTGGCTTTAGTATATTTAGACAACAGTCCCAAAGAAATAGTTTGTAGGTTATAATTTATTATTTTTGAGATTTCTGATGAAAACTAAATAGAAATATTCTAACTTTTTTTTATCATAGAAAAAACACAGAAAATGTTATTAAACTTTTAAATGAATGGAATGCATATTAAATAATGAAGATTACTAAACACAGCCAGTGTTCGCAAGTTAATTTGATTTGAATTTAATAGTTCTCATATAGTTTTTTCCATTTAAACTGTAAGATCTCATAATCGATATTTATAATTAGAGCTATAAGTAGCGAGTGTCCCTGATGCGTATAGACAACGGTTCATCTAGAACCTGTTCTACAACTAGTTACATATCTGATTCTCCGTGAAATTAAACTTACATTTAACTTCCGTGGAAAGGGTTCCGCAACTCTGGCAACTCCACTACTCACTCATACGCCCTACGATGAATGTCTTAATTCTTTATAAGATATTTATTTGAGTATAATTCAAACTTTAAAATAAATATGCGATTGCTTGCTGTAGTATACAAATAAAACTATTATTTTTATGCAGAAATATAAATTTTTCTATTTTCCAGTAGATTTTTCTACAACAAATTCTTTAGGTGTACTCTAGGCATCACCTTCATAAGTACAAACTATTTTTTTTTTAAATAAATAAATCACTGCTGCAAAATATATAAAAACAATTCCTTATAACAGGTGAGGCAATAAGTATCACATAATTCGAAAGTGGTGAAAATTTTCCACATTCATGAAGCAGACACAAAACTTATAGTGAATCGTGAATCACTAAACGTCTCAAGGAGGCGGGAATGACCAAGTGGATGGTATTCCATTTAAATTGATTATGAGCGACGAGGCTCACTTTTATCTTAGCAGCCACGTTAATGAGCAAAATTCTCGGTTCTGTAGGATGGAAAATCCACGCAAAATTCATGAAGCATCAGTTCACCCTCTCAAAGTTTTCGTGTAGTGTAATGTAACGTTGGAAAAGGTGGCTGCACCCTATATTTATCTTTTTTTTTTTGAAGGAGCCCACAGTTTTGCTACAGTAAAAAAAAATGAACTAGAATTTAGAAAAATCAGTCTATTTGGAAAAAAAAATTTAATGAAAACGGCGCCAAAGACACTTTGTACGAATAATTAATAAAACAAGTTTTACCTGAAATTTGGTAAAAATTTCTAAATTATAGAAAAATTTTACTAATAAGAACTAAATTTTAATTAGAAAACAGTAAAATTTTCTGCTAATTAATTCATGCATCATCTCAAAATTTACTGTAAATTAGGAAATTTTGACTTGGTTTGAAGAAAAATTTAATTTTATTTAAATTCATTGGTTTTAAGACCATTTTTATTTAAGTTCATTAGATAATTTTTTTTACTAAAAACTAGGACTTAACTCCCTAAAAAAAGAAAATATTTTCTAACATTATGTTACATAGAACTTTTTTTAATTGAAAATTATGTTTAAATTTGATAACAATTTTCTAATAAATATGAATCTCTTTCTATGGTAAACTCACCAAAAAATTTCTGCAATGGCAACTGAAAACTTTGCTGGTTTACGGGAAACTTTGCTAATTTTAGCCCAGCAGTATTTTTTGCTAATCTTAGGAACACATATCTGCTGACGTGTAGTACAATGAAATTTATAGAAAAAATTAGCGGCCGGTACTAAATTTTAGTAAACTTATTGTAAAGTGAAATTTAAAATCTGTTTGCTAAAATCAGCAAAAAAAATTTACTAAATATTATTAATATTAGTACAAAATTTCAAATTTATTTTTTTTTTTATCGAGTATAAAAATTTTTTATTTTATTTATTTTTTTCCAAAAAATATTTTAGACAAAATTAAAAAAAAATCAAAGGCTTAAAAATTTTTAAAACAAACAAATTTATCATTTTGTTTTAAATTGGTAATTTCTGTTGTGAAAAATATTTTTAGTAAATTTTTTTGGTCAAATTTTAATTGGTTTTTAGCACTAAAAAAACTGGTCCTATTTTTAGACATGAAACGGTTTCTTCAATTCCGATCCCTTTTTATAAACTATATAACATTTAAAGGCAATTTATGTTTGTAGGTGTAAGTTTTAATCAGAAATAACATTTTCTTCAATATCCACTTTTTTAAACGTAGTAAATTTTTTTTGCTAATTTTAGCAAATTGGTTTTCAAAAATTTGTAAATGATTCCTGAAATAAACAACAAAAATTTGTAAATATTCTGTAAAAATTCTGTAATTTGCAAAATGTAAATAGCAAAAAGATTTGCTAAATAATAATTTTTTTATACTAAAAATCAGTACAAAAATTGTGAAGAGTGATTGAGAACCGTTTACAAATTTTTTAACTAACTTTTTTTTCTGAGTGTAAAGGTAATATATTTAACCATCAGCATTTTCCCACTTTCGGAGGAAACTGCTTTTAAGAAGCTTTTTGCTATACATTTATTCTATAAATTAAATTGAATTATACTAAACTCATGTATTCAAAATATAAATTAAATTTCATTAGCAAAAAGGAAAAACAAATTTAAAAAAATATAATGCAGGGTACTATGAAACGTAATGAATTGTGACAAAGTCAGATCCTTTTCTTAGTTAATTAATTGTTCTCCTTAAGAGAACTATAAAAAGAGATGACCTAAGGGATACACGGCATCTAAGGTTAAGGAACACTGGGGGTCCTTTGTATTCTAAAATTAACTAATTTAAGAAAATTGTTGCAAAAATACAAAATATCACAGTTACATTTCTTGTTATTATTGGAAGATGGAAAAATGTAATAAATTTATTTTATGGCATTTTTAGCTTAAATTTTAATTTACACATACAAATCAACTTTTCTTATTACAAATTTTAACTTTTTTTATTATTTCTTATTATTATACGAAAGCCATTATGCCGTAATGTATAAAATGTGCTTGCGATATTTTGTATTGTAGTCAGCAAACAAAATTATTACATAAAAGTGCAAAATTTAAAAAATATTTTAAGCTACTTAATATTTAAAACTGTTAAGAGAACAGTTCCCATCTCGCACTGTTAAGATTAGAAATAGTCATGGGTTAGAGATTAGGGATGTTAAGATTAGAGATGCACGATAATTTTTTTAAATGGATACTTTAATTTGTTTTCTTTAATAAAATATTTTCTTCAAAATTAGGAATACCAACTAGTTTGTTTTTAATTTACAATTTAAACGTTTTCCAACAAATAAAAAACCTCTTCCTAAGGTTATTACTTTTTAAAAATTAGAAACCTTTTACTTAAAAAAATAATATTTTATTAAAATTTTTCAAATTTATCTAAACTAAGTTGCATGAAAATTTTCCTTAGAAATAGTTCATCAGTTTCTAAAATTAAATAAATTTTTATTATTACATAGGAAAACAATTATTACTTTTTGTTTTTAATTGCCTGAACTAGTTTTTTGAAAATAATTTTTAAAAATTAGAAAGTGGGAGACTTAAAAACTGTAGACAGGAATGGCTTTCTAAAATTTAGTTAATTTTAGTATTCGTGAAAAAAAAAATTAACACCTATTAAGTTCAAGTACTTTGTCATTTAAACTTAGGCACATTTTTTGAACTAAATGGGGGTAAATTATGTTCTAAATTTATTTATTTTTTTTTTTAACTAAACTTAGTTTTATTACATTTAAGTACGCAAATTTCTTAAAACTAAGATGTTTTTCTTAAAAATTTATAAATTTTTTATTAATATACTTTTTTTTTTTCTTAAATCAAGAAATATTACTTTTGAAAGGTATGAACTATATCTGAGTATATAAACTATTTCGTTTTTACCCAAACATAGGAATTTTGGAAAAAATTTTCAAAGTTTTAATAAAATTTTACTTACATTGAGGAAATTTTTTAAACTATTTTTAGAGAAATTTTGGATTTATTTTTAGTTTATGCCTTTTTTTAGTGTATTACGGTAAACGGTGACCGCTATAGAGCCATGCTGATAGAATTTTTCTTAGCGGAAAATGAAGATCTGGAGAATGACATGTGGTTCGAACAGAACGGAGTCACTTGTCATACTGTACGCTTCACAATACGTATTTTGAAATATACTTTCGCAGCACGTTTCGTTGACTCTTCTCTCTCTCTCACCCTCTCTCTCTCTCACACACTCTCTCTCTCACTCTCTCTCTCTCACACACACTCTCTCTCCCTCTCTCTGGAGATACTTAAAGGGATTTTACGGAAAAAATTAGAGGTAGTCCTGGCTTTTTGCTAATATCTCAGCGATTTATTAATTGATCTGGCTGATTTTTAATAGCATACAGAAATGGATCACATTTAACAGAAATAAATAACAATGAAGTCCTTATAATGTCTGGGTTCTTCGGAAAACCCACTTCAACACACAGACGGACAGACGGACATCGTTAAATCAACTTCGCTCTTCATAAGGACCCAGAATATATATACTTAATAGGGTCTAAGATCAATATTGTAGAAATTACAAACGGAATGACAAACTTATATATACCCTTCCACCTGTGGTGAAGGGTTTAAAAAAACTATATATGAAGATTAGGGTGGATATTGGAACTAAAGTTAGTAAATTTCCGTAGAGAAGGGGCATTGAGATAAGTAATGAATTTTATAAATGAAATTTATTAATGATGTGGATATAAATACAAAATGTCACTTAAATTAAATTGACACCCAAAAGGGGTTTTTTTCACCATTGGCTTTAGTATATTTAGACAACAGTCCCAAAGAAATAGTTTGTAGGTTATAATTTATTATTTTTGAGATTTCTGATGAAAACTAAATAGAAATATTCTAACTTTTTTTTATCATAGAAAAAACACAGAAAATGTTATTAAACTTTTAAATGAATGGAATGCATATTAAATAATGAAGATTACTAAACACAGCCAGTGTTCGCAAGTTAATTTGATTTGAATTTAATAGTTCTCATATAGTTTTTTCCATTTAAACTGTAAGATCTCATAATCGATATTTATAATTAGAGCTATAAGTAGCGAGTGTCCCTGATGCGTATAGACAACGGTTCATCTAGAACCTGTTCTACAACTAGTTACATATCTGATTCTCCGTGAAATTAAACTTACATTTAACTTCCGTGGAAAGGGTTCCGCAACTCTGGCAACTCCACTACTCACTCATACGCCCTACGATGAATGTCTTAATTCTTTATAAGATATTTATTTGAGTATAATTCAAACTTTAAAATAAATATGCGATTGCTTGCTGTAGTATACAAATAAAACTATTATTTTTATGCAGAAATATAAATTTTTCTATTTTCCAGTAGATTTTTCTACAACAAATTCTTTAGGTGTACTCTAGGCATCACCTTCATAAGTACAAACTATTTTTTTTTTAAATAAATAAATCACTGCTGCAAAATATATAAAAACAATTCCTTATAACAGGTGAGGCAATAAGTATCACATAATTCGAAAGTGGTGAAAATTTTCCACATTCATGAAGCAGACACAAAACTTATAGTGAATCGTGAATCACTAAACGTCTCAAGGAGGCGGGAATGACCAAGTGGATGGTATTCCATTTAAATTGATTATGAGCGACGAGGCTCACTTTTATCTTAGCAGCCACGTTAATGAGCAAAATTCTCGGTTCTGTAGGATGGAAAATCCACGCAAAATTCATGAAGCATCAGTTCACCCTCTCAAAGTTTTCGTGTAGTGTAATGTAACGTTGGAAAAGGTGGCTGCACCCTATATTTATCTTTTTTTTTTTGAAGGAGCCCACAGTTTTGCTACAGTAAAAAAAAATGAACTAGAATTTAGAAAAATCAGTCTATTTGGAAAAAAAAATTTAATGAAAACGGCGCCAAAGACACTTTGTACGAATAATTAATAAAACAAGTTTTACCTGAAATTTGGTAAAAATTTCTAAATTATAGAAAAATTTTACTAATAAGAACTAAATTTTAATTAGAAAACAGTAAAATTTTCTGCTAATTAATTCATGCATCATCTCAAAATTTACTGTAAATTAGGAAATTTTGACTTGGTTTGAAGAAAAATTTAATTTTATTTAAATTCATTGGTTTTAAGACCATTTTTATTTAAGTTCATTAGATAATTTTTTTTACTAAAAACTAGGACTTAACTCCCTAAAAAAAGAAAATATTTTCTAACATTATGTTACATAGAACTTTTTTTAATTGAAAATTATGTTTAAATTTGATAACAATTTTCTAATAAATATGAATCTCTTTCTATGGTAAACTCACCAAAAAATTTCTGCAATGGCAACTGAAAACTTTGCTGGTTTACGGGAAACTTTGCTAATTTTAGCCCAGCAGTATTTTTTGCTAATCTTAGGAACACATATCTGCTGACGTGTAGTACAATGAAATTTATAGAAAAAATTAGCGGCCGGTACTAAATTTTAGTAAACTTATTGTAAAGTGAAATTTAAAATCTGTTTGCTAAAATCAGCAAAAAAAATTTACTAAATATTATTAATATTAGTACAAAATTTCAAATTTATTTTTTTTTTTATCGAGTATAAAAATTTTTTATTTTATTTATTTTTTTCCAAAAAATATTTTAGACAAAATTAAAAAAAAATCAAAGGCTTAAAAATTTTTAAAACAAACAAATTTATCATTTTGTTTTAAATTGGTAATTTCTGTTGTGAAAAATATTTTTAGTAAATTTTTTTGGTCAAATTTTAATTGGTTTTTAGCACTAAAAAAACTGGTCCTATTTTTAGACATGAAACGGTTTCTTCAATTCCGATCCCTTTTTATAAACTATATAACATTTAAAGGCAATTTATGTTTGTAGGTGTAAGTTTTAATCAGAAATAACATTTTCTTCAATATCCACTTTTTTAAACGTAGTAAATTTTTTTTGCTAATTTTAGCAAATTGGTTTTCAAAAATTTGTAAATGATTCCTGAAATAAACAACAAAAATTTGTAAATATTCTGTAAAAATTCTGTAATTTGCAAAATGTAAATAGCAAAAAGATTTGCTAAATAATAATTTTTTTATACTAAAAATCAGTACAAAAATTGTGAAGAGGGATTGAGAACCGTTTACAAATTTTTTAACTAACTTTTTTTTCTGAGTGTAAAGGTAATATATTTAACCATCAGCATTTTCCCACTTTCGGAGGAAACTGCTTTTAAGAAGCTTTTTGCTATACATTTATTCTATAAATTAAATTGAATTATACTAAACTCATGTATTCAAAATATAAATTAAATTTCATTAGCAAAAAGGAAAAACAAATTTAAAAAAATATAATGCAGGGTACTATGAAACGTAATGAATTGTGACAAAGTCAGATCCTTTTCTTAGTTAATTAATTGTTCTCCTTAAGAGAACTATAAAAAGAGATGACCTAAGGGATACACGGCATCTAAGGTTAAGGAACACTGGGGGTCCTTTGTATTCTAAAATTAACTAATTTAAGAAAATTGTTGCAAAAATACAAAATATCACAGTTACATTTCTTGTTATTATTGGAAGATGGAAAAATGTAATAAATTTATTTTATGGCATTTTTAGCTTAAATTTTAATTTACACATACAAATCAACTTTTCTTATTACAAATTTTAACTTTTTTTATTATTTCTTATTATTATACGAAAGCCATTATGCCGTAATGTATAAAATGTGCTTGCGATATTTTGTATTGT
This sequence comes from Eustalomyia histrio, assembly GCA_949748255.1. Lineage (NCBI taxonomy): Eukaryota > Metazoa > Arthropoda > Insecta > Diptera > Anthomyiidae > Eustalomyia > Eustalomyia histrio. Next base: position 139,799,844 of record OX456524.1, on the reverse strand, counting down.
AGTCAGCAAACAAAATTATTACATAAAAGTGCAAAATTTAAAAAATATTTTAAGCTACTTAATATTTAAAACTGTTAAGAGAACAGTTCCCATCTCGCACTGTTAAGATTAGAAATAGTCATGGGTTAGAGATTAGGGATGTTAAGATTAGAGATGCACGATAATTTTTTTAAATGGATACTTTAATTTGTTTTCTTTAATAAAATATTTTCTTCAAAATTAGGAATACCAACTAGTTTGTTTTTAATTTACAATTTAAACGTTTTCCAACAAATAAAAAACCTCTTCCTAAGGTTATTACTTTTTAAAAATTAGAAACCTTTTACTTAAAAAAATAATATTTTATTAAAATTTTTCAAATTTATCTAAACTAAGTTGCATGAAAATTTTCCTTAGAAATAGTTCATCAGTTTCTAAAATTAAATAAATTTTTATTATTACATAGGAAAACAATTATTACTTTTTGTTTTTAATTGCCTGAACTAGTTTTTTGAAAATAATTTTTAAAAATTAGAAAGTGGGAGACTTAAAAACTGTAGACAGGAATGGCTTTCTAAAATTTAGTTAATTTTAGTATTCGTGAAAAAAAAAATTAACACCTATTAAGTTCAAGTACTTTGTCATTTAAACTTAGGCACATTTTTTGAACTAAATGGGGGTAAATTATGTTCTAAATTTATTTATTTTTTTTTTTAACTAAACTTAGTTTTATTACATTTAAGTACGCAAATTTCTTAAAACTAAGATGTTTTTCTTAAAAATTTATAAATTTTTTATTAATATACTTTTTTTTTTTCTTAAATCAAGAAATATTACTTTTGAAAGGTATGAACTATATCTGAGTATATAAACTATTTCGTTTTTACCCAAACATAGGAATTTTGGAAAAAATTTTCAAAGTTTTAATAAAATTTTACTTACATTGAGGAAATTTTTTAAACTATTTTTAGAGAAATTTTGGATTTATTTTTAGTTTATGCCTTTTTTTAGTGTATTACGGTAAACGGTGACCGCTATAGAGCCATGCTGATAGAATTTTTCTTAGCGGAAAATGAAGATCTGGAGAATGACATGTGGTTCGAACAGAACGGAGTCACTTGTCATACTGTACGCTTCACAATACGTATTTTGAAATATACTTTCGCAGCACGTTTCGTTGACTCTTCTCTCTCTCTCACCCTCTCTCTCTCTCACACACTCTCTCTCTCACTCTCTCTCTCTCACACACACTCTCTCTCCCTCTCTCTGGAGATACTTAAAGTCATTAGTGTACGGAGGAGTTAAAGAATGACATTGACAACGTGGCACCCCAATGTATGCACCCCAATAGCTGCATATAGCCTCAACACCGACGGCGGCCATTTGTGCAACATAATTAATTGAAACAAAATTTCCAAGTATGAAAAAACATAATCAGTTAAAACACAAATGAGTTTTCACTTTAAACATATGACATAGCGAAATAACATCAGGTGATGGTTATTGCCCCACCCTGTATGTAACTTCCAAAGCACTTAAATATGTATGGGTTTATTGCAACTAAACTACTGAATATATTATAAACAGCTTTCAAACTATAAATATTAATATGAAGCTTTCCATGCCATTTAACCCGCCATAGAATCAATAGCAAACCTAGAGTTTGTATTTTTCTATATACGAGGGCGGATCAATAAGTCCGTGACTTTTCGAACTTCACTCGTAGTTATATGAAATACAACACTGCTTCCATCAAGTACCACCTGTTAATAGACTACTGTCAAATTTTGAGCAAGTTCCGTCATTTACTTTGCGTTTAACAGCTGTTCAAAACATACAACCTGGTGGATTTTTTTAAAAATGGAAAAAAAGTGAATATCGAGTGCTCATTATACATTATTTTTTGCGAAAAAAAAAACCAACAACCAAACCAAGGAAAAGCTTGATAAATAATATGGTAAACAAGTGGTTTACTGACTTTCATTGTGGCCTTACAAGCACGGAAGATACCGAACGTTCTGGACGCCCAGTTGAGGTCTATACACCCAAAACAATTGAAGAAATTCACGATATAGTGTTGGCCGATCGGAGATTGAATGTACGATAGATTGTGGAAGACATAAGCATCTCACGTGGCTCAGTGGTTTCAATTTCGAACGATCACTTGGTTATGAGAAAGCTTTCCGCAAGATGGCTGCCGCGTTTGCTCACAATCGACCACCAACGGAATAGTGTTACAGCTTGGTTTCCATGGCAAAAATTCATGAAGTAGACTATGAATTGCCGCCTCATTCTCCGGATTTAGCCCCCAGTGACTATTTTCTATTTCCAAACCTAAATAAATGGCTCGGTGGAAGGAGATTTAGCTCCAACGATGAAATTATTGATCAAACAAATGCCTATTTTATCGACCTAGAAAAATAATGCTGTTAAACGCAAAATAAATGACGGAACTTGCTCAAAATTTGACAGTAGTCTTTAATAGTTGGTACTTGATAAGAGCAGTGTTGCATTTCATATAACTACGAAAAGTCACGGACTTATTGATCTGCTCTCGTGAACTAATTACATCTTATATCAAAAATTTCTGGTTGTTCTGAAATGATTTAAAATTTTAACGTTATGTAAAAAAAATATTAATATAAAAAAAATTAAAAAAAAAACACTAAAAAAATTTATCTCCCTGGCTGAGATTCAAAACCATTGCCATGGAACCACATATAATTACATCTAATTATATCTTATATCATATCAAAAATACTCTAGATATGCAACTATATAAAAAAATATCTCAAATTTGTTTGCAAATATTGTATCATATATAATTATATCTTATACTCTATCAAAAAATATTTCTTATATTGGACCATATATTAAATAATATACAATTATATCTCATACCATATTGAAAAATATTTTTGATAATGTACCATTATATCTCAAATATTAGATAGCATATATAATTATGTATGGTTCTGTATAAGCCATATATAAGTAAATATGGTCCCATGTAAGCCATATAAAATTATATATAGAGCAATTCCATATGAAAACGATCAAAATTGGCAAATTTTTGGACGACCCCTCTCCGATTTTAAAATAAATAGTCTCAATCGATTGCCCAGCAAAAAATAATGTACCCCCATATTTTTTTTTTTTTTTATAGTGACTGGTTTAGTGGTGGTGTACACCACTGTCATGTGACAAAATTGAAGAATTCTTCATAAGGGACCCCATTGAAAGTTGTTTTAAAAAAACTACTAAAGCGATCGCAACGAGTGATAGCTCGTTGGAAAGGTATTGAATCAGGCTTTAATTGAAAAATAAAATTTTCCTAATTTTTCTCAGAAATTTACCTTTTTTCTCATGAAAATTAAATTTTCCCATGAAAATTAAATTTTCCGATTTTCCACAGAAGCTCCTAAATTTTCCGGCTAATTTTATTTTTTTTGGATTCCTCATAATTTTTGCTTTAAGAATCAGCAATAAAAAAATGGGCGCCGACTCCTTGTTTGGACAGGAGAAGAGCATTTTAGAGACCACCTTGTTCTCATTGTTTTTATATTTTTTATAATTGAATTATTTTTAATTATTTAACATTATTTTATTATTAAAAATACATTTTAAAAATTATTTTACAGTTAAAAATACATTTATGAAGAAAAAATCAATTTTGTTTTTAAGAGCCCCAAGTTGAGTGTGTAGTGAATATGATCTGCCTGCCTTCACAAGATCGGCCATAAATCCATGGATAATAGCAGCAGTGGCATGTAATGGCACACCAAACCCTACTGAGGCTACAGGTCATAAAATGTTTTGTAAATTTTTTAAATTACCAGGTAATAAATATTTCGCCTAAAATGACACGTGCAGAAACAAGTCATAAAACACGGATTTTCCATAAATATGGCGAAATATTTATTACCTGGTAATTTAAAAAATTTACAAAACATTTTATGACCTGTGGTCGGCTTATTGGCAGTAACCTCTTTAAAAAACATTTTATGACCAGTAGTTCACGCAAATTTTCCTATTAAAGAAAAGCAAATATCGCTTATTTTTTTTACCTATTTTTTACTAAAAAAAAAAATATAAATACTTCACACACTCTGAGTCAAATTTCAGTTGAATACTAAACGTAAAAGTGTTAAAGTGTTTTTTTTTTTGTAAAGTAAAGAGTGAAGCTGTAAAGACAATTTAAAGTAAAATGAATAAATTTTGCTGCAATCCGTTTAACAAGAGTGGACATCGTTCGAAAAAGATAAAAGTATTAAAATTAACTGGTGTTTCGAAGCGATACATGAATGAATTAAATATACAACACGGTGAAGAAGCACAATTCATTTGCCCCAAGTGTAAAATCGATTTGTCTCAACAAGCAAATGCATTGAAACAAATGCAACCACAATCCGAGAGTGAAATGACAATTGAACAAAATGTTTCATCTGATAGTGAGGCAGACATTCCGATGGTCAATATATCTTTGAGTCCTTTGAATGAGGCTATTACCACTTTAGGTGAAACGCCTATTAGAAAAAGAAAGTTGCGAAGTGAAAAATACAGGAAAGATAAAAAAGGCAAGGTTATGAGTTCAATCGCGACAATATTTGATGAAGGCTCTGATAACGAATGCAGTCAAGCAGATGACGTTGATGACGGCAAACAAATGATTGAGCAGTTGAAAAGAAAATTCAATTTAGCGACCACTTTTCCGGAGAAATATCTCATTTTATCTGTGCTGCCTCAATCATGGTCTATACGCAAGATTTCTGAACAGTTTCAAACATCTTTTTACATCGCGAGAAGAAGCAAAGAATTAGTTCGACAGAAGGGCATATTGGCGACTCCCACCAAGAAATTTGGCTCAAGGACCCTCAACGAAGCAAGGGTGAAATTGATTCAAGATTTTTACTGCAATGATGACAACAGCCGCGCCTGCCCAGGTACACGTGACTATGTTATCACACGTGAAGATGGAGAAAAAGTACACAAGCAGCGCAGATTATTATTATGTAATCTATCCGAAGCATACCATCAGTTCAAAGAGAAATACCCAGCAGAAAAAGTGGGATTTTCTAAGTTTGCCATCCTACGACCAAAAGAATGCGTGCTGGCATTAGACAGGCACGGAACGCATTCAGTCTGCGTGTGCATGTTTCATCAAAACATCAAATTAATGTTCTTTCCATGCAAGAAATTGAAAGTATTTCACGGTGAAATTGAAACATATAGGGACATCCTGTCGAAGTCGTTGTGCGCATACCCCACGGAAAATTGTCATCTGTCCAAATGCGACAATTGTCCGAAGATTGACGAGCTAGAGCAATATTTGGCGGAAAAGTTTGAACAGCTGTTAATTCAGGAGGTGCATTTCAAACAGTGGATAATTAGCAGCGGCAGATGTTCACTTGAGACCGTGGTAAAGCAGATTCCGGAATTCATCGAGGAATTCGGATTCAAGTTGAATGAACTGAAGGCGCACCATTTCATATCCGAGATGCAATCGAAATTTCTAAAGGAAAGTAAGGAGAAATTAGCCCAAAATGAATTCATTGTGATAAGCGACTTTGCCGAGAATTACACTTTTCTCGTTCAGGATGAAATTCAGGCTTATCACTGGGCAAACGACCAGTGCACGGTGCATCCTTTTTGCATTTATTTCAAAAACGAAGATAACGAACTACAGACCGTAAGCCTTGTTGTTGTCGCGGAGAGTTTAGCTCATAATTATGTGTCCGTTTATTTATTTCAAATGAAACTGTTTGAATTCTTAAGATCAAAATTCGATGCAATCGACAAAGTAACGTTTTTCTCAGACGGCGCGGCTTCTCAGTACAAGAATAAAAAAAAATTTTACAATCTTTGCATAATTGAAGAAGAACAAAACTGCAAGGTCGAGTGGCACTTTTTTGCGACGTCCCACGGTAAGGGCCCATGCGATGCGTTAGGGGGTACCCTAAAACGCATGGCGACTAAGGCAAGTTTGCAAAGGCCATATACTGACCAGATCTTAAATGTACAACATTTGTTTTCGTGGATTCAAAGCAAGGAAATTGCCATCAACACAGTTTTATGCACTCAAAAAGAACACGATGCCATGGAGCGACGACTTCAAAACAGATATAATAATGTCAAAACTATAACTGGAACGCAAAAGTTTCATTGCTTCATACCAAATATTTCTGATATGTCAATTAATGTAAAGCGGTACTCTTCGTCTGCCGACGTGCTAAATATAAAGTTACTTTAATTATATAATGATGCCAAGACAATTGAAATTTTTAATAAATATTGTAATTAAGTATAAGCAGCAAAATAAGAAAGATTTTTTCTTCATAAATGTATTTTTAACTGTAAAATAATTTTTAAAATGTATTTTTAATAATAAAATATAATAATGTTAAATAATTAAAAATAATTCAATTATAAAAAATATAAAAACAATGAGAACAAGGTGGTCTCTTAAATGCTCTTCTCCTGTCCAAACAAGGAGTCGGGGCCCATTTTTTTATTGCTGATTCTTAAAGCAAAAATTATGAGGAATCCAAAAAAAATAAAATTAGCCGGAAAATTTAGGAGCTTCTGTGGAAAATCGGAAAATTTAATTTTCATGGGAAAATTTAATTTTCATGGGAAAAAAGGTAAATTTCTGAGAAAAATTAGGAAAATTTTATTTTTCAATTAAAGCCTGATTCAATACCTTTCCAACGAGCTATCACTCGTTGCGATCGCTTTAGTAGTTTTTTTTTAAACAACTTTCAATGAGGTCCCTTATGAAGAATTCTTCAATTTTGTCACATGACAGTGGTGTACACCACCACTAAACCAGTCACTATAAAAAAAAAATATATGTAGGTACATTATTTTTTGCTGGGCAATCGATTGAGACTATTTATTTTAAAATCGGAGAGGGGTCGTCCAAAAGGTGATCGCTTTCATATGGAATTGCTCTATAGTGTTATATATAATCCCATATGAAAGAATATATACCATATCTTATCATATAAATCATATATAATTTTATAAAGATTAATATATAACCAGATGTGGTTATATATGACACAGTATATGGTAATTTTTAAAAAATAATGTAATATATAATTATATATGGTATTGTATACTGACATATGTAAATACACAGGTTGGTTGAAAAGTTCCTGCGCTCGAAATGAAAGAATACTGTTTTTGTTACGAAATATATTTTTTTATTCAATATAATTTCCTAGAAGCTCAATACAGTTGTTCCAATGATCTTCCAATAATCTTATCCCATCCTTTTATAGGTTTTCCGGAAGCTCTGCAAAATAACCGTCGACGAAAAATGTTTTCCACGAAGGAATTGTTTGAGATTTCTGAACAGATAGCAGTCACTGGGAGCCAAATCTGGTGAATACGGTGGATGTCCAAGCAATTCGTACTTTAATTCTTTGAATTTAGCCATCGTCAAAACACTTTTGTAAGCAGGTGCATTGTCTTGATGAAAAATTATTTTTTTTCTTCTTTAAACCAGGTCTTTTCTCACGAATTTTTGCATCCAATAATATTCAGAGTTGATTGTTTTACCTTTCTGAAAATAATCAATCAACAAAATTCCTTTAGCATCCCAAAAAACTGAAGCCATAACCTTCTTTTCTTGTGACTTTACCTGCTTTGGAGCTGAACAACCAGCTTCAGTCCACTGTAAACGTTCTTGTTTCAATTTAGGATCATGGTGGTAGATCCAAGTCTTATCCATAGTTATAAAACGACGCAAGAAATCGGTTTTATTCGGCTTAAAACGCTCCAAATTACGCTGAGAAATTTGTTTTCGATCCAGTTTTTGTTGCATTGTTAATGTGTGAGGCAATAACTTTCCAAACAGTTTTTCCATCGTAATTCTTCATGTAAAATATGGAGTACTCGTTCGTCTGAGATGCCTATGGCATTAGCAATTTCACGCTTAGTCAAACTTGGATCTTCACTAACCATATTATGTACCTGCTCAATGATTTCTGCTGTGGTTGCAATTTTGGTGGTCCTTCGCGTGGATCGTCTTCAAGGCTGGTACGACCACGTTTAAATTCACCAGCCCAAAATTCAACGGTGCGTTTTGAAGGTGAGGACTCCTTATACACTTCTAACAATGGTTCATAAATGTCCTTTGCTTTTAAACCCTTCAAAACAAAGAATCTAATGACTGCACGATATTCAATTTTTTCCATATTAAAAAAAATCAATGACACGTCAACGTCAAATGGCTTGTAAACAAAGAAAGAATTGACAGAATGACTTGCAACTTTGCATGTGTTCTCAGGACAGTTATACCAACTTGAGAAAAAAAAGTTTGGATCTAGCAGTCTCTTGGTGAGCGCAGGAACTTTTCAACCAACCTGTATATGATAATATATTATAAGATAAGGCCACATATGATTTCTAAACTTTTTAACTCGGGTAAAAACATATTTTCTTTTTTATTTGGGAACGAATATTTTCTTTAAAACGAAGGCGAGTATTATTTTTGAGATTTCTTTAAAATAAGTGTTGGATAATTTTTAGTTAGATTAAGTTCCTAAATACACTAAAAATTCAGAACTTATTCAGAATTTTGTCAAGATTTATATTTTTTTTAATGCTTTTTTTAAAAGCTTTTTCCAAATTCCAGGAAATTATAATAAGTTTATCAATATTTAAATACGCCTACTTTGCCCACTTTAAAAAAAAAAAACGGAAAAAGTTTTTTATAATATCTTCCTATTATACAGGATACAATAAGTTTGATGATATTGAATGCCTCATATGTGAGTCTAGATCGCGTTTTCAATATTATTAATGTTTTTTAAGGTGTATAAGTGACACCAACAAGTGTTACACTTTTTTTACTCCTGCACAAACAAGATTTATAAGTTTTATTTATTGAAGTAGATTTATATATTGTACCTACACCAAAGTTCTCCTAAGGCTTTCATGCTGCTTTATTAAACACAAGTACATTTAAACAATTCTATAGATATTTGTAAAAATATATGTACTACAAAAACGGAAATTTGTAATGAAATACATGCTTGAGCATGCCCTGGCAACAATATATAGTAAAATGTGTTTAAAATAAATGGATAAAAATTTATAAAACTGTTGAAAAGGTCGATAAACGTAAGAAATTTGTCAAGGTAAAATTAAAAGAGAGATAGATGATGTAAATGAATTATTCATGTAAAAGGAGATGTGGTACAAAGAAAGTTAAAAATAAGTTTATAATAAGAAATTTAATATTTCAAAGACCGTTTTTAGACCTTTTTCAAAAAAAAATAGGAAGGAAGAAAAGCACAAGATTCTAAGACTTCCAGTTGTCAAAATAAAAAGGGATTTATTTTATATTTTACAAATTTTCTCTACTCTCATACCTAAAGACTTTTTGAAACTCTATTGTATTGTATATAAAGGAATAAAGTGACTGACAAACTGAATGATTGACTGACCTACGAACTTAATATCTCCCAACCCAAACCGCTGGAGGTAGGACATCTGACAGCCTTCTCTGAAGTATCGGCTGCTTAACTGATATGACGGTGAGGGGCCCTTGAGGGCCTGCCCAAACCTCTTTGAATAGAAAACTGAAATGGATTTTTTTTGGAAATTCCCAAGGGAAACGAGTGGTAATAAAATATAATGGACAAGGTGAACGAAATGGAAAGGTAAAGGGAAATAGTGGAATTGAAACGCCACACGAGGAGGACAAAATGGAATGCGAAACAATTGAATTTGGAACACAAGAAAAAAGGAACGAAATGAAATTGAGGACGAATGTAATTAAAACACTTGCAAACAGAATCGAAATGGAACGAAACGGGGAACAGTTGGCATTAAAAGACTAAGCAAGTGAAACGAAATTTAGTGAAACGAGGAACGAGTAAAATTGAAATACTAGATAAGGTACAAATTAAATAAAATGGAGAACGATTGGAATTGCAACAGTAGGCAAATGTAAGCAAATTCAATGAAACGTGGAACGAGTGGAATTTAAATGCAAAGCAAGCGAAATAGAATGGAAAGAGGAACGACTGGAATTGAAACACTGACCAAGTGGAAGCAAGTCAAATGAAATAGGGAATGAGTGGAATTGAAATACAAGGCAATGTGAAGTATAATGGAACGGAATTAAAATATGGGGAACAAGTGGAACTAAAATACTAGGCAAGGGAAGGGAAATTGAATCGAACGATTGGAATTGAAAAACTAAGAGAAGGAAAAAAATAAATAAAATGGGGAACGAGTGGAATTGAAATACAAGGCAAGGCGAAATATAATGGAACGGGGAACGACTGGAATTAAAACACTAGCCAAGTGGAATTGAAATACTAGAGAAGGGAAAAAATAAATAAAATAAGAAATGAGTGGAATTGAAATACTAGGCAAGGCGAGAAAAAATCAAATGTGGAACCAGTTTAATAGAAACACTAGAGAAGGGAAAAATAAGTAAAATGGACAGCGAGTAGAGAAAAATTGAATATAATGGGAAACGATTAAAATTGAAACACTAGGAAAGTGAAAGAAAACCAAATGAAACGTGGAATTGGGAAAAATAAATAAAATGGGAAATAAGTGGAATTGAAACAGGATTTTAAAAATAGCATTAGAAGGGGAAAAGTGTCCCATTAATCACCCAGTCCAAACTTTAAAATTATTACTAGGGCATTTCCTGGAGTATGTGGTCATTCTAAAGGCGGAAAGTATCTTAGGGCACTTCAAGTTCAAAAGTCTTCAAGGAAAAGTCTCCCCTTTAATCTCCTGCCCAAATCAATTTGGCTTCGCATCTAAAACAAAATATATTTGCATCTTCTCTCAAATATGGGTTAAGTCACTAAAGAAATACCTTTTAAATTTTGAACAAATACGTAGGAAATATTAGGGTTAGCAAGGAAAGAGGTGCGTCCCTAACCACCTATCCCAAACATCTGGAACTAGGGATTTTAAATTAGACATGTAGGCTATTACTCTGGCGTAGACATCAACAAAGACTGGCAGTTTTGTACATTGTTTTGGGGAGGACAAACGGGCCAATTTACTGATAATGTCGTTTATGGAATACCCAATTAGAAGCTGATATAAATTAAAAAATAAGGCGGAAAAAGTGTCCCCTTTAGCATCCGGCCCAATCCCGCTTAATCGCCCGGCATGTAGATTCCTGTAAATTCTGTAAATATTTGTTATAACTTGCTCGTCATTAGTGTCCTGCAGTACATGTTTTACTACAAAGTTAATGTGTAAAATATATGTTCCCTAAAGTAGGGGATTATTCACTGAAGAGATACTTCTTGAAATTTCCAATCAAAGCCTTATAAAAATGGGCTTTAAAAGGGGAAATTTAGTGATCATTACACTTGTAATTAAAACATCCACCACAAAAGATTAAACAATTTTATTTAAGAAAGAAGATCCTAAGAAAAAACTACTAATATTTGTTCTTAACGAAGTAGCCGGCTTTTAAGCTATTAAGTATTAATCATATTTCAATATACATTTTTACTAAATATTAATTAAAATTTTAACCTTGATCTGTTTACAGCAATCAAAAGGTGTGATATAACTTAATTAATTATTTAAACCTTTTTCTCTCAAATTTATGAGATTTTTTAAAGGTGTTTCCTTTTTAGTAAATCATTAAAATACATATTTGCTTCACAAAAATGCAAAGGAAAGGAAAAAAGTATTACATAATTCTTAATAATAGCATAAAATGAAGATATTTAAATAACCAGGCCAACCAACAAAATAAATAAAAAGAAATAAGGAAAAACTTAGTAAGAAAATCTTTCAACTTGACCTTCAATAAATTCATTAGATTTTTGAAAGAAACCCAAAGAAATGATGAAGCAACCTTAATGGAATAAAAATCTGCAAAGTCAGGGAGTGTCATAGAAATAAAAAACTTAATTAATTCGCAAGAAAATTTATGTTTTTTGACTAAATGTGACATAAACAAAATTAAAATAAATGTTGGCATGGAGATGAATTTTAAGGTTTTATTAAAAGTTGTAGGTTGTTTTGATTGTTTAAAATGATTTAGTATATTAATTAATGGACGTTTTTTATCTACCACACAAATAGTCTAAATGATAGAATTTGTCAATTACCATTCGCCAAAAAAAAAAAAAATATATGGGAAATAAAAACAATTTTTTGTTAATTTGCTAATGTTTAGAATATTTTTGTAATAGGGCATGGGACCAGTATTTTAGTTCGCACTTAATACAATTTTTTATTTAAATTTTAATTAAGTTAAAAATTGACAAACAAAATTTCTTACGTATGTAAAATTTTAGTAAAAGATTATAATACAAGACTTTAAGGGTCAGTTTTATAGTGCACACTTAAGCCTTAAAGTCTTTAAAAAAATATATTTTACTTAAGTGTTCACTATACTACCAACCCTTAGTTTTTAGCATGTTGTTTATATTAATTAATATCAATTCTTTTTATAAATTTTGTTACATTATTTAATATTTTTTTTTTTATCAAAAATTTATAAATCTCCCAAAAATTGTTTATATTAAAAAACAAAACTTTAATTTTCTTTTACAAAAGGTTTATGGTAAAAATATAAATTAATCCGGTAGTTTCATATCAAAAATTTATACATGACTGCTTAAAGCTGCATATAACAATTTTTTTTTCATCAGAAATATACAAGAAGCTTATTTCTCCATATAAAACATGTAAATTTATGCACATTTACATACAAAGTCTCCATAGAGATAAAATATATATGCTAGAGTGGCGCGAAAAGTGTTTAATCTTTAAATGGCATATAGTTAAAAACTTTTGAATGGGAAAGTTATAATGAGCAACTTCAAATATTATGCACATGCATATAAATACGAAAAAAAATGTTTAAATAACAGAAATGTTCGTAAAATAAACAAAATTTTCGTTTATTTAACAAAAGAATTATGTACTACTTTTTTTGCGCAAATCACCCGAATAAATTATTGCTTAGGGTGTAAATGAAAATTCTATAAATGCTAGAAAAGTCTATACCATACATTACACTCAGAAAAAAGTTAGTTGACAAATTTGTAAACGATTTTTAATCCAAATTTACTAATATTGAATTGATTTTTAGTAAAAAAAATTATTATTTAGTAAATTTTTTTTGCTATTTACATTTTACAAACTACAGAATTTTTGCAGAATATTTACAAATTTTTGTTGCTAATTTTATAAATCATTTACAAATTTTTGAAAACCGACATTAAAATTTTCAGTTACTTTTACAGACATTTTTTGGTGAGTGTAGCCTTTATATAAATCTAATACATTTTGAAATCATAAGAAAAAAAAACTTTTGAAAAAAAAGAATGTCGAAATTTAATTTGTAACTATTTATAGCACAATCAAAAGTTCCGGGAATTATTACTAATGTCATAAATTGGTATGGAAATATTACACTCAGAAAAAATAGGTAGTAGAAAAATTTGTAAACTATTTTTAATCTCACTTTACTATTTTTGTACTGATTTTTAGTAAAAAAAATTATTATTAAGCAAATCTTTTTGCTATTTACATTTTACAAATTACAAAATTTTTACAGAATATTTACAAATTTTTGTTGCTAATTTTGGAAACCATATTACAAATTTTTAAAAACCAATTTGCTAATATTAGCACAAAAAAAAATACTTATTTTAAAAAAGTGGACATTGAGGGAAATGTTACATATTTCCGACTCATGTCTAAAAGTAGGACATCCACTTAAAATAGCACTAAAAAGTTTTTTTAGTTTATATTTATAAAAATGGAATGAATGTAGTTTAACTTTTCCAATTTAAAGCGCAAAATTTTCAATTTTATTGATATATGAAATTTATTATATTATTTTATGAAATGCGACATAATCAATTATTTAGAAAAATTAATTAAAACAACAAAAATGTATAAATTTTTGATTTACTATTTCGAAAATAACTAAATTTTTTAATTTTTTAAAAATCAACAATCTAGTGTTTTTTAGTTCTTTTTATTTTTTGTAACAAATTCATTTTTAAGAAGAGGAAATGGTGTAAAAAATAAATACACTCAAAATAAGTCTGTAATGGCAACTGAAAATTTTGCTGTTATTACGAGAAATTTTGCTAATTTGAGCCCAGCGGTATTTTTTAACTAATCTAAGCGACACATGTCTGCTAAGGTGTAGTACAATGAAATTAGTAGCCGCTACTAAATTTTAGTAAACTTTTTGTAAAGTGGAATTTAAGACCGGTTTGCTAAAATCAACAAAAAAAATGCTAAATATTAGTACAAAATTTTAAATTTATATGTTTTTATCGAGCATCAAATTTCTTTTTATTTTATTTATTTTTTCAAAAAAATATTTTATACAAAATCAAAATCAAAGGCTTAAAAATTGTTAAAACATAAACGAATTAATCATTATGTTTTTATTTGGTAGTTTCTGTTTTGAAAAATATTTTAGTTAATTTTTTTTTTACTTTTATAGTCAAATTTTAATTATTTTTAGGACTGATTGTTAGAACTAAAAAAAACCTTTTAAGTGGATGTCCCATTTTTAGACATGAGTCGGTATATTCACTTACAAACCCTTTTTTAATCAATGTCACATTTTAAGGCAATTTAAGTTTTTAAAATTATTAAAATTTTTTGGCTTATTTTAGCAATGATTTCTAAGATTAGCGACAAAAATTTGTAAATATTCTGTAAAATGTCTGTAATTTGTAAAATGTAAATAGCAAAAAGATTTGCTAAATAATAATTTTTTTACTCAAAATCAGTACAAAAATAGTAAAGTAGGATTGAAAACCGTTTACAAATTTGTCTACTAACTTTTTTGCCTGAGTGTAGTATTAACAGAAAATCACACAAAGTGTGCAAGATTATCAAATTTGACACGGCAGTACTATGGTACTTTTTTCAATCAAACTCGCATTTCACCTCATTTTAGTCTATTACAAAAGTTCTTTATTCTTTTACATTCCTTCAGGCTAAGCATATGTTTAGAATTTAGGTGTGAACGGAAAAAATAAAATTAAAAATATAAGATACTTTTCCATCCCTGATCCATAATATTTATAGTGTAATTCTGACCATTAGCAACATTCACTCACCTTTATATATTTTTTCTTGTAATTATGCGGATTTAATTTATATTAAAATATTTATACGCCCGAACCGATAACCGTTTATATTTTATTAATTTTTACAACAAACATGTATATTTATTTTATTTAAATGAATTTATTATTTAAAAACATTTGCTTAATACAAATTATTTTTTATTATTGACCACCCTAAATCTTAAAAGGGAGACCAATATACACATAAAGCTGATAATGATATTTAACGCATAATAATTATGAAGATAAATTGGAAATAATACAAAAATTGAACAACAACAAATACAATAATAACACATTAAAACAACAACGCTTTTTACACACACTTTCACTCATACTCTTTTTACTGGCAATGAGTTTAGCTCAATGAAAGAAATGGTAATTTTATCATATTTCCCTTGACGACAATTAATACACTTCTATTTTACAATTTACTTTATTGATATTTTAGTTTTATCTAAACGAATTCTTTTATTTTCTTAAAGAACTGTTATAAATTACACACTTTAAACACTTTTCTAATAGTTTTTTTTTCTCTTCTTAATAACTACAACACTTTTATTATTTTTATTACCACTTACGGACGAACGATGCTTTTAAGCAACCGAATTAGTTGAGTACGTAATAAATACTAAACAAAAAGGGCAATTTAGAAGAGTTGCAAGTCAAAAGTTATTAGTGGGAGATGAGTAACAAAGAAAAAAAATGGAACATACATGAATATGTACATATTTATGTATGTTTGCAATTATTCTGATAATGAGAAAACTTTCCAATATTGGCGGCTTTTTTTTTATATATAGAATTATTAACATACAACTTTTCAAGTTATTCAAATATATTGATGACCGTGTGTGTGTGTTAGTTAAATTGAAGGTTAAGCAATATTATGTTGTGAATAAAAACATTTTTGATAATTATTGTACAACTTAATGTATTGTATTATGTATTGGGATTACCGTGCAAATTTTATTTTTTGCCCGGCATATGTATGATGTTGTTTATTCTTTTATTAAATGTTTATTGAAAAAAAATATTGTAGGTAAATTTTATCACATATTTTGCATTGCATTAGATTATATAGAACGTACACTCACCAAAAAAAGTCTGTAATGGCAACTGAAAATTTTGCTGTTATTATGGGGAATTCTGCTAATTTGAGCCCAGCGGTATTTTTTGCTAATCTTAGCAAACACATGTCTGCTGACGTGTAGTACAATGAAATTAGTAGAAAAATTAGTAGCCGCTACTAAATTTTAGTAGACTTTTTGTAAAGTGGAATTTAAAATCTGTTTGCTAAAATCAGCAAAAAAAATTAATAAATTTTATTAATATTGGTAAAAAGCTTTGAATTTATTTTTGTATATATTTTTTAAAAAAACGAATTAATCATTTTGTTTGAATTTGGTAAATTCTGTTTTGAAAAATATTTTGGTCAATTTTTTTTTACTTTTAAGGTTAAATTTGAATTGTTTTCGGGGCGGATTTTTAGAGCTAAAAAACCTTTTTAGTGCTATTTTAAGTGGATGTCCTCTTTTTAGACATCAGTCGGTATCTTCGCTTCCGATCCCTTTTTTAATATATGTAAAATTTTAAGGAAATTTAAGTTTGTAGGTGTAAGTTTTAATTAGAAATAACATTTCCTTCAATGACCACTTTTTTAAAATTAGTAATAATTTTTGCTAATTTTAGCAAATCGGTTTTCAAAAATTTGTAAAATGATTTCTGAAACTAGCAACAAAAATTTGTAAATATTCTTTAAAAATTCTGTAATTTGTAAAATGTAAATAGCAAAAAGATTTGCTAAATAATAATTTTTTACTAAAAATTAAGTACAAAAATAGTAGAGTGGGATTGAAAACCGTTTAAAAATTTTTCTATTAACTTTTTTTTCTGAGTGTAACTAACAGTGGTGCCAGTTGTGACGATTTTAAGCCACTTGGACGATTATTTTAAGTGAAGTTTTGCCAAACGACGATTTTTTAATAAATTTGGATGATTTATGGAAAACTGTAAAGAAAATAGTTTAAGGAATCGCAAATTGTTCTTTTACAAGCGTGTTCTTAAGTACTCACAAATCTCGCGGAGTCTGAGTGGGAAAATATGTTCGTGGGATAGAATCACTAATAAAGAAAGTTAGCATTAGCCAGTGTCGCCATCAGTTGAACTAAAAATTAGACAGCTGCAGGTCAAACATTATACAAAACTATATATAATTTTACAAAAACAAAAAATTTAAAAAAAGTTTTTATAACCAAAAATATAGTTTTTATATAAAATGCATACATATACAGTAGTGGTCAAAACATATGGAACTGAGAACGCATCTTAACTTTTCATTGATTAATTTTCTTCAAATCACATTTCGTTACTAAAATTTATTTTGTTAAAAATATATACATACAGTGGTTGTCAGCTTATTTGATACAAGTGAAAAAAGAAGTTAATAATTCAATTATCTGCTAAACTAAATGAGATATTTACAAAAATTAAAAGCCATTTTTTATTTCAGAATATGTGTTTTTAAATTATGTAATTCATTTATTTCACATTTTGTTATTTTGAAAAAAATTATAAGGAAAACAAAAAAAATAGTATTTTCAAATTGAGCAGCTTATTTGATGAAGTATAAAAACCATTTAAAAGATAACAAAATAGCTAATTATTTGTAAGATTTTAATATTTGGTGTGGTAACCCTTTTGAGCCACAACATCCGACAATCTTTTTGGCATCGATTCAACAAGTTTTAGTGTGGTTTCTGGCGTTATTTTCTTCCACTCATCCATTAAAGCTTTCTTGAGACCTTCTTTGCTAGAAATGTTGTGTCTTCTAATGTTGGTTTCCAACAGTGCCCATAAATTTTCGATGACATTCAAGTCGGGTGACTGCGCCGGTGGTTCCATCACATGCGGGCAGTTCCATATGAGCCAGGTCTGAACCACACCAGACTTGTGCTTGGGGTCATTGTCCTGATAAAACCGGAAGTTGCGCCTTAGGTTCAGTTTTTCTGCACTTTGCAGCAAATTTTCTTTCAGGACATTAAGGTACATAGTTTTGTCCATATTTCCTTCTATGAACACCAAATTTCCTACACCAGTTGCTGCCATGCAAGCCCATACCATGACACCTCCACCACCGTGTTTTACTGTTGTGTGAACGGAAAAAATAAAATTAAAAATATAAGATACTTTTCCATCCCTGATCCATAATATTTATAGTGTAATTCTGACCATTAGCAACATTCACTCACCTTTATATATTTTTTCTTGTAATTATGCGGATTTAATTTATATTAAAATATTTATACGCCCGAACCGATAACCGTTTATATTTTATTAATTTTTACAACAAACATGTATATTTATTTTATTTAAATGAATTTATTATTTAAAAACATTTGCTTAATACAAATTATTTTTTATTATTGACCACCCTAAATCTTAAAAGGGAGACCAATATACACATAAAGCTGATAATGATATTTAACGCATAATAATTATGAAGATAAATTGGAAATAATACAAAAATTGAACAACAACAAATACAATAATAACACATTAAAACAACAACGCTTTTTACACACACTTTCACTCATACTCTTTTTACTGGCAATGAGTTTAGCTCAATGAAAGAAATGGTAATTTTATCATATTTCCCTTGACGACAATTAATACACTTCTATTTTACAATTTACTTTATTGATATTTTAGTTTTATCTAAACGAATTCTTTTATTTTCTTAAAGAACTGTTATAAATTACACACTTTAAACACTTTTCTAATAGTTTTTTTTTCTCTTCTTAATAACTACAACACTTTTATTATTTTTATTACCACTTACGGACGAACGATGCTTTTAAGCAACCGAATTAGTTGAGTACGTAATAAATACTAAACAAAAAGGGCAATTTAGAAGAGTTGCAAGTCAAAAGTTATTAGTGGGAGATGAGTAACAAAGAAAAAAAATGGAACATACATGAATATGTACATATTTATGTATGTTTGCAATTATTCTGATAATGAGAAAACTTTCCAATATTGGCGGCTTTTTTTTATATATAGAATTATTAACATACAACTTTTCAAGTTATTCAAATATATTGATGACCGTGTGTGTGTGTTAGTTAAATTGAAGGTTAAGCAATATTATGTTGTGAATAAAAACATTTTTGATAATTATTGTACAACTTAATGTATTGTATTATGTATTGGGATTACCGTGCAAATTTTATTTTTTGCCCGGCATATGTATGATGTTGTTTATTCTTTTATTAAATGTTTATTGAAAAAAAATATTGTAGGTAAATTTTATCACATATTTTGCATTGCATTAGATTATATAGAACGTACACTCACCAAAAAAAGTCTGTAATGGCAACTGAAAATTTTGCTGTTATTATGGGGAATTCTGCTAATTTGAGCCCAGCGGTATTTTTTGCTAATCTTAGCAAACACATGTCTGCTGACGTGTAGTACAATGAAATTAGTAGAAAAATTAGTAGCCGCTACTAAATTTTAGTAGACTTTTTGTAAAGTGGAATTTAAAATCTGTTTGCTAAAATCAGCAAAAAAAATTAATAAATTTTATTAATATTGGTAAAAAGCTTTGAATTTATTTTTGTATATATTTTTTAAAAAAACGAATTAATCATTTTGTTTGAATTTGGTAAATTCTGTTTTGAAAAATATTTTGGTCAATTTTTTTTTACTTTTAAGGTTAAATTTGAATTGTTTTCGGGGCGGATTTTTAGAGCTAAAAAACCTTTTTAGTGCTATTTTAAGTGGATGTCCTCTTTTTAGACATCAGTCGGTATCTTCGCTTCCGATCCCTTTTTTAATATATGTAAAATTTTAAGGAAATTTAAGTTTGTAGGTGTAAGTTTTAATTAGAAATAACATTTCCTTCAATGACCACTTTTTTAAAATTAGTAATAATTTTTGCTAATTTTAGCAAATCGGTTTTCAAAAATTTGTAAAATGATTTCTGAAACTAGCAACAAAAATTTGTAAATATTCTTTAAAAATTCTGTAATTTGTAAAATGTAAATAGCAAAAAGATTTGCTAAATAATAATTTTTTACTAAAAATTAAGTACAAAAATAGTAGAGTGGGATTGAAAACCGTTTAAAAATTTTTCTATTAACTTTTTTTTCTGAGTGTAACTAACAGTGGTGCCAGTTGTGACGATTTTAAGCCACTTGGACGATTATTTTAAGTGAAGTTTTGCCAACCGACGATTTTTTAATAAATTTGGATGATTTATGGAAAACTGTAAAGAAAATAGTTTAAGGAATCGCAAATTGTTCTTTTACAAGCGTGTTCTTAAGTACTCACAAATCTCGCGGAGTCTGAGTGGGAAAATATGTTCGTGGGATAGAATCACTAATAAAGAAAGTTAGCATTAGCCAGTGTCGCCATCAGTTGAACTAAAAATTAGACAGCTGCAGGTCAAACATTATACAAAACTATATATAATTTTACAAAAACAAAAAATTTAAAAAAAGTTTTTATAACCAAAAATATAGTTTTTATATAAAATGCATACATATACAGTAGTGGTCAAAACATATGGAACTGAGAACGCATCTTAACTTTTCATTGATTAATTTTCTTCAAATCACATTTCGTTACTAAAATTTATTTTGTTAAAAATATATACATACAGTGGTTGTCAGCTTATTTGATACAAGTGAAAAAAGAAGTTAATAATTCAATTATCTGCTAAACTAAATGAGATATTTACAAAAATTAAAAGCCATTTTTTATTTCAGAATATGTGTTTTTAAATTATGTAATTCATTTATTTCACATTTTGTTATTTTGAAAAAAATTATAAGGAAAACAAAAAAAATAGTATTTTCAAATTGAGCAGCTTATTTGATGAAGTATAAAAACCATTTAAAAGATAACAAAATAGCTAATTATTTGTAAGATTTTAATATTTGGTGTGGTAACCCTTTTGAGCCACAACATCCGACAATCTTTTTGGCATCGATTCAACAAGTTTTAGTGTGGTTTCTGGCGTTATTTTCTTCCACTCATCCATTAAAGCTTTCTTGAGACCTTCTTTGCTAGAAATGTTGTGTCTTCTAATGTTGGTTTCCAACAGTGCCCATAAATTTTCGATGACATTCAAGTCGGGTGACTGCGCCGGTGGTTCCATCACATGCGGGCAGTTCCATATGAGCCAGGTCTGAACCACACCAGACTTGTGCTTGGGGTCATTGTCCTGATAAAACCGGAAGTTGCGCCTTAGGTTCAGTTTTTCTGCACTTTGCAGCAAATTTTCTTTCAGGACATTAAGGTACATAGTTTTGTCCATATTTCCTTCTATGAACACCAAATTTCCTACACCAGTTGCTGCCATGCAAGCCCATACCATGACACCTCCACCACCGTGTTTTACTGTTGCACGCAAATTCTTAAGCTGAAGCTGTGTATTGGGCTTTCGCCACACGCAGGACCTTCCATCCGAACCAAATATATTAAATTTGGATTCATCTGAAAAAATTACAGTTTTCCAGAAGTCCAAGTCCTTTGAGATATGGTTTTGTGCGAAGTTTAGCCGGCTGATCTGATTTTTTGGATTTATGAAGGGCTTTTGAAGTGGAACTCGACCATGAAAATCATGGGAACGCAAGAGACGTCGAATTGTTGACGCACTACACGTCTTGCCAAGAGAATTCTGAACCTCATTTGCTAATTGTTGAGCTGATAACTTTGGATTTTCCTGGACTTTTCTGATAATCCATCGTTCATCGTACGGTGTAAAAATTTTATTTGGCGCTTTTCTGCCCTTGTTTTTTACCCTATTCTCTCGCAAAAATCTTTCAATTATATGCTGGACTGTTGATGCTGCCAAATTAACCATTTCAGCTATTTTACGTTGTGATTGGCCATTTTTGAAGTGATGAATGACCAATTCTCGTTGTTCAATACTTATGCGCCGGCCCATCTTTAAATTATTTCGCCACTACCGCTTAACTTGCCTGATCAGACTAAAAACTATGCAATATCTATTACAATGAATCTGCAAGAGACATAAAAAAAATATGTGAACGAACTCTTAAAATAACGGGAGATATCCTGTTAGAAGTTGACTGCATCAAATAAGCTGCTCAATTTTTTATCTCACTTATTTTTGTTTTTGTTATTTTTTTTTTGTAGAATGACAAAGAATATGAAATGAGTAGATGGCCTAGTGCAAAGTAAACATATTGCTCTATAAAATACAGTTTTTTTTATTTCGATATCTCATTTAGTTTTAAGTTATCAGACTTTTATTATTGTTTTCATTACTTGCATCAAATAAGCTGACAACCACTGTATAAAAAAGAAAACAAATACCGTTAAAGTAAAACAACAAAAAATTAAATTTTAAATATGTATTAAAAATGCAGCTGTTTAAAACATTTGCAATTCTTATTGCTCTTACTCTTAACTATACTTTTAACACTGACAAATACTAGGAAATAACGGTAATTGCATTCCTTTTATTAATTTATGATTTAGATCTTTGTATTTTATTAAAAAAAACTCATCATAATTATTTTGCTATAAGAATTTTAACGTCGTAAGAATTACTTTTGTGAAAAATGGCAGGAACCAACAAAAATTTTGAATTCAAGGTCAAAGTCAAAGTTTTAAATGACTTTAAAAATGGAATTTCTCACAAAGACATTTCCTTAAAATATTCCTTTCTAAAATCAACAATTTGTCGCACTTTTAATAGTGTTAACATCCATAGAACTTACAATGGAGGAAGACCCCGTACTACTACTGTAAGAGAAGACAGAAATATTAAGAATTTTTTCACAAAATATCTTAAAGCAGTTCCTAGAGAAGTTTAAACTGAATTTTCCACAGATGCTAGTATTTCCACCATTAAAAGAAGATCCCGAGAATATGGTCTTAGAAGTTTTAGATGCACAAAAAACGCTTAGTGTTGAAAAAAATAGAAAAGCTCGCTTAACTTTGTCAGCACCCATTTAAATTGGACCCAACAGCAATGGAAGAACGTACTATAGTCCGATGAGTCCAAATTCAACCTCTAGGATTCAGACGGAAGAGCCTACATTCGACGACCACAAAGCGAAAAGTTTAATC
Source organism: Eustalomyia histrio (assembly GCA_949748255.1). Taxonomy (NCBI): domain Eukaryota; kingdom Metazoa; phylum Arthropoda; class Insecta; order Diptera; family Anthomyiidae; genus Eustalomyia; species Eustalomyia histrio. Next base: position 139,776,652 of record OX456524.1, on the reverse strand, counting down.
CCAGATACTCAACCGCCACAGTGGAGCATGGAGGTAGAAACATAATGCTGTGGGGGTGTTTTTCTGGATATTGGGATTGGACCAATTCACCAGATTACTAATACAATGACAGCTAGAATATAAAGAGACATTTTAAGCTCAGTTATGCTTCCATATGCTAAATGGGAAATGCCATTTTCATGGACATTCCAGCATGATAACGACCCTAAATATACACTCAGAAAAAAAAGTTAGTAGAAAAATTTCTAAACGGTTTTCAATCTCACTTTACTATTTTTATACTGATTTTTAGTAAAAAAAAATATTATTAAGCAAATCTTTTTGAAATTTACATTTTAGAAACTACAGAATTTTAACAGAATATTTATAAATTTTTGTTGCTAATTTTAGAAATCATTTTACAAATTTTTGAAAAACCAATAAACCAATTTGCTAAAATTAGCAAAAAAAAATACTGATTTTTAAAAAAGTAGATATTGAAAGCAATTTTATTTCTAATAAAAACTTACACATACAAATTTAAATTGCCTTAAAACGTAACATAGATTTAAAAAAGTGAAGATACCGACTCATGTCTAAAAATAGGACATACACTTAAAATAGCGCGAAAAGGTTTTTTTTTTAAGTTCTAAAAATCAGCCCCAAAAGCAATTAAAATTTAAACCTTAAAATTAAAATTAAAAAAAAATTTTACTAAAATATTTTTGAAAACAGAAATTATTAAATTAAAACAAATTGATAAATTCCTTTTTGTTTTTACAATTTTTAAGCCTTTGATTTTTTTAATATTGTCTAAAATATTTTTTGAAAAAAATAAAAAAAAATTTTGATGCTCGATAAAAAAAATAAATTTGAAATTTTATACTAATATTAATAATATTTAGTAAATTTTTTTGTTGATTTTAGCAAGCAGATTTTAAATTTTACTTTGCAAAAAGTTTACTAAAATTTAGTAGTAGCAGCTAATTTTTTCTACAAATTTTATTGTACAACACGTCAGCAGACATGCGTTGCTAAGATTAGCAAAAATAATAACCGCTGGACTCTAATAACAAAATTTTACAGACTTTTTTAATGACTTTTTTAGTGGGTGTACTTTTTTAGTGAGTGTACTTTTATGATAAAAAAAGAAGCATGGAAGTTCTAGTCATTTTTTTAAATTTGTCAAATGTGGACTAGAATTGGGGTTACAAAATAATACACCCATCAACGTGCAGCTTTTAGGGTAATTTTGCCAAAGTGGAAACCATTGAAAACCAAGCCAGTTCAAATCATTTGTTTGTACTAAACAAAATTTAGCACAGACAAAAAGAGGTTATGATTTGGTTGTGAGTAAAAAAAAAAAATATGTTGTATTTTAATAAAAAAATTTGCTTTCACCGCCCTCTAGCGGTTTTTGAGTTGTCTGACGGCGCTTTTCTAAAATGTTCCCATCACTGCTGAAGGATTTTATTGCACAAGCAGATAATTTTTATTTGCTCCTACCGGTGTTCATGGACAAAAAAAAAGCAGAGAGATTTGAGAGAGGCGAAAAAAGATAAGAGATCCTTTCAGCATAGCTGTCAGATTTGACAATTTATCATTTTAAAGACTCTTATTCCATAACGACAATTTTATAAATTTTGTTCCCATATTGACGTTTTATTTTTTTTAGATAAGAAGCTCTTGAATTTTTACAAGACATTTATAAGATTTATTTGTAATTTAAAAAAAAAATAACAAGTAATTTTGAAAGAATAAAAATAATTTAATTTAATAGTTTGAAAATTAATTTAAGCTGAAATTGAATAAATACACACACCCAAAAAAAGTCTGTAATGGCAACTGAAAATTTTGCTGTTATTACGGGAAATTTTGCTAATTTGAGCCCAGCGGTATATTTTGCTAATCTTAGCAACACATGTCTGCTGACGTGTAGTACAATGAAATTAGTAGAAAAATTAGTAGCCATTACTAAATTTTATTAAATTGCTGTAAACTGCAATTAAAAATAGATGCGTTAAAATCAGTAACAAATTTTACTAAAAATTTTAGTGAAATGAAAAAAAGCAAAAAAGTTAATAACCGCTACTTTAGATTGGAAAAGTTATGTAAAAAGTTTATTAAAATAAATTATATCGAATTAGGAAAACATTTTCTTAAATAAAAGAAAAATTATTAAAAATTTATTATAAATTTATAATTTTCATTTATTAATTATAAAAACAATTTTCCCTGAAGAAGTCACCCAATGTGGTGACGAAATATTGGGATAAATAAATATTTATTAATTTTTTAAAAATAACAGATCTTTAGCTCATTAAAAAATATTACACAAATCAAAAACATCGAAGAAAACTAAAAGAATTTATTTTTATATTTTTTTTACAAAAATATTTTAGACAAAATTAAAAAAAAAATCACATACATGGGCCTGTATATGATCATACATGGGCATACATGGTCATATACGTCCATACATTGTTCAATATATGACCATACATGATCTCATATATGATCATATATCTTCGGATCTGAAATTTGAGGGTATATGGACGTATATGATCATATACGAGCATACATTAATAATATATGAGCATGCATGATAATGTATGCACATATATACCCTCAAATTTCGGATCCGAAGATATATGGTCATATATGAGATCATGTATGGACGTATATGACCATGTATGATAATATACAAGCCAATGTATGATCATGTATGTTCATATATATTTCGATTATTACATGGGAGGCTTTAAAAATAGTAAAAACATAAACGAATTTATCATTTTGTTCTAATTTGCTAATTTTTGTTATAAAAAATGTTTTTAGTAAATTTTTTGGATTTTAAAGTCAAATTTTAATTTTAAGAACTCAAAAAGTTTTTAGTACTACTTTAAGTGGGTGTCCTATTTTTGGACATGAGTCGGTTGTGGAAAGTATCTTCACTTCCGATCCCTTTTTTCAACCTATATAATTATTTTAATTATAAGAAAATGAGCGCTCCGGTAGGCTAGTTGGTAGCGTGCTAGCTTATCAGTGCGGGGGTCGTGGGTTCAATTCCCACCAGAGGCTCTGGTCTGTTTTCGCTACAACGAGCCGAAGGCCTTTGTTGCTAGTGCTCGGTTAGGGTATTAACATATAATTTGTAATTATATGATTAATAAATAAAATAAATAATTATAAGAAAAAAAATTCTTTCAATACCTACTTTTTTAGATTTTTTTTTTTTTTTTGAAAATTTTAGCAAATCGGTTTTCAAAAATTATAAAATGATTTCTGAAATTAGCAACAAAAATTTATATATATTCTGTAATTTGTAAAATGTTAATAGCAAACAACTTTAATAAATAATAGTTTTTTTACTAAAAATCAGTACAAAAATAGTAAAGTGGGATTGAAAACCGTTTACAAATTTTTCTACTAACTTTTTTTCCTGAATATATATAATATTTCGTCAATGATTAATTTTTGATTTTTGTTTATGATTTTAATTAACTTATTTATTTATTTCAGGAATTAAATTAATTTTCATAATTTATATAATTTATAATTAATTTTATTAAATTCGTTAATTTAAATTTTTAAAAATAAATCAGTATTTTTGCAAACTAAATGAAAACTCTTTTACAATTAAAATGAAATGTCATTTTTAAAAAACAAATATATAATAATTTGACAATTGATCTCACCAATACTAGGAAGTAGTAGATGCGAGTGGAAGGAGATGGCCCTTTTATTTGGGATAGCAAAATATTATTTTATTTATTCAGTATCAAATAAATAGTTATCAGGGTTTTAATTTCTTTATTTTAGGGTAACCTTAAGTTGAATAAGCAAAAAAAAAAAAATTGTTGAAACTGAAATACCGTTTTTTTTTTAATTGATTTGACGATTTTTGCAAACAAATATTGTTAAATTAATGAGTTTTACCATCTTTATTTAGCAGCACCGCCTCTAATTTAATTCAGTTTAACCCTTTGATTTTCTGGCACTAGAAAAAATTCAAAATTTTTTTATTTTACACTACAACGTCTTGAAAACAAATTAAGTCTCGAAAAATAAAACTATTTATATCTGTGAAAGATAATTTTGTTAAGAATGTAACAAAAAAAAATTATGCAAATTGACCAACTAGTTTTGAAAATATTAGCATTGTTCTGAAGAAGCATCAAATATTACAATTGTGAGTTTGGTTCTCAAAAGGTTAAGTACTTCAACACATCAACTGAAGTTGCTGCCAGCAGCAAAACTTGATTCTCTCATATAAATTATATGAAGTGCAAAATGTTGCCAGGCAAATACTATTCTTTTGCATCTTCAGTGCCAGAAATATTAATATTTGCCGACTGCAGCAGAATGCTCGACAAATTAAATGGTATATGGGAAAACAGGTTTTGCTGCTAACGGCAATTTTATTTGACTTGTTCAATTAGATTAGTGAGCTTTTTTAAATAAAATGAGAATGAGTGTGTAATGAATTTGAGTGTAAGTAATGAGCGGCAACGGATATATGAAAGTACGAAAAAGAATATACTGAGGCAATGAAATAAAATAAACAGTTATTTAAACAGATAGTACCGTTTCCCACTTATTGCTACTTTAGCGCTTTTTTATGGCTTTTAGCGGGGGGAATTAGCATTTAAGTGGTTAACGGGAATTCATTCACTTTTTCATCAAAGATAAAATTTCAAATTTATTAACAATCAATACATTTTTATTCATAATGAATATATTTTTATTCACAATAAAGAAATACAATAACTTTTCATAATTAAAAGTGGTTTATGAAAATAAACAATTTTTTACAAAAACATATCTTTAAAATTGTGTTGGCGTCATTTGGTTATTTAAAACAAATTATTTTAATAATACTAGGGGGTCTTTAATTGGTTAATTTCTATTCGATTAATCGAACAATTTTGTAAAATAATTATTAGAATAATTTAAAATGTTCGAATAATTGCAATAATTTTATCAAAAATATTTAGGGTGAAAACTTCATATTTTTTTTTTTTTTTCTTAATTTATTTTAATTCGGTTAAAAATTTAAATGAATTATCATTGTACAGTGAACATTTAATGTAGTAAAGTTGCAATTGAATTAAATAAAATTTTGGAATACAGTGAAATAGGTGTCATAAATTTAAATTTCACTCGGATTACAATTCGCACTTATTCCAGAACATGCCCGCACATCTAAAAGAGGATATTTCAAAAGTCTTAAGATTTAATTTTTTTTTTAATTTAGTTTAAAAAGTAAAATAAAAAAAATCCACAAATAATTTGTTTGCAAGATTATACTTTGTTACACTTAATATTTAATGAGAACTTAAAAATTTTTCAACATATGAGCGTTTCAGAAGTCGTTTAATTACAAATTTTTTTCATGCACGAGTCTTCTAGAAGAGGATATTTTGAAAGTCTTAAGATTTAATTTTTTTTTTAATTTAGTTTAAAAAGTAATACAAAGAAATCTACAAATAATTTATATGCAAGATTGTACTTTGTCACACTTACTATTTAATAAGAACTAAAAAATTTTTCAACATATTAGCGTTTCAGAAGTCGTTTAAGCCAACTGTCTTAGAAAAATTTTTTAAAAAATTAATTACAAAGTTTTTTTCATGCACGAGTCTTCTAGATGAGGATATTTTGAAAGTCTTAAGATTTAATTTTTTTTTTTAATTTAATTTAAAAAGTAAAACAAAGAAATCTACATATAATTTGTATGCAAGATTGTACTTAATCACACTTCATATTTAATGAGAACTAAATAATTTTTCAAACATACAAGCGTTTCAGAAGTCGATTAAGCCAACTTCCTTAGAAAAAAATTTTTGAAAAAATTAATCACAAAGTTTTTTTCAAAATTTTCTGCGAAATATTTACTAAAATCAAATCAATTAACGGAGGGACGTGAACATAAAGAGAAAAATCGATCCTCAAGACAAAAAATAAAATTCAATATTTTCTATTCTAATTTAACTCTTTGACACCTTAACTATAGTAATACACTCAGAATATTATGTAGTTAACTGTTTGTAGTTTAATAAAAAACTTTTCCGTTCCATTTTAAAATAAATATATGTTCCTTATATATTTATTTTTCAAAAAAATATCTATATTAACTTTTTTATACATTTATTCGAAACAATTTACTATCATTAACCGATTTTTTCAGTTTCATTTATTTTTTTTTTTTTTTCATTTGTTTGAAATTAAATTAAAATTTATCCACAAAACGGAAAAATTTGGTTTATTTATATCCGTAACAGTTATTACAAATTTAAATTTTGTTTGCTGTGTGTCTCAAAAAAAAAAAATTCAAAAAATTTCAATTTGTTTTTTTTTTTTATTTAAATCTGGCAACATTCGAAGTGTCATTGTTTGACATTTGAACAATTGTTATTGTTTGCTAGTAGAAGGTACGAGGTTAGTAAAAATGGAGCGCTGCACGAATGAACAACGCATTCTCATTGTGAAATTGTTTTACCAAAATGGTGAAAGTTTTGCGGCTACAGTTCGCAAATTCCGATCAATTTGGGGTCACAATAATGCTCCAAAAGAGTCAACTGTAAAGAGATTAATGGATAAATTTGCCGAAACTGGGTCTGTTAGTGATGTAAAGACAACAACGCGCCATCGACCAGGTCGATCGACCGAAAATGTCGCAGCTGTACGTGATGATGTCGCTCAAACTCCATCCACCTCAATTCGACACCGAGCTCAGCAAATTGGTGTCTCCCAATCCACTTTGCAGCGAATTTTGACGAAAGATTTGCATCTTCATGCATACAAAGTTCAATTGACTCAGGAACTGAAGCCAGCTGACCATGGATTGGAGAGACAACATGAAAATGCTGATTTTGCCGATAAAATCATCTTCAGTGACGAGGCCCATTTTCATCTTGATGGCTTCGTCAATAGGCAGAATTGTCGCATTTGGGGTGAGGAAAATCCTCGAGTGATTCACGAGAAGCAAATGCATCCTCAACGTGTCACTGTGTGGTGTGGTTTTTGGGCTGGAGGAATCATTGGACCTTTTTTTTATGAAAATGAGGCAGGTCAAGCGCAAACAGTCAATGGTGTTCGGTATCGTGAAATGATAACCAGTTTTTTCTTGCCTAGAATTGAAGAAATGAATATGGAGGGCATGTAGTTCCAACAAGACGGCGCCACATGTCATACAGCCAGAGAAACAGTTCAATTGCTGCATCAGTCATTTCCCGGTCTTTTTTTAAATATCTGTTTTATTTAAAATTTAAAAATTGCGTTCTTCTTGGGACACCCTTTATATATACAAAATTATTTCAATTCAAATTACAAGAACTTTATAAGCACACATATATACACAAACACATTCACACAAAAAGTGTCTATAGCCATGCATACATACATTTTGTAAAAAAAGACAAAAAAAAATACAAAAAGGGGAAACAATTTCAAATAAATGATAAAAATCATTTATTTTTTAAGGAATTGGTTTGTTAAATTTTGACATTTATTTTAACTGATTATATCATTTGTTTCTTACGGATGTGTCAGTTGTTTTTTCAACCTTTAAAAATAAATAACAAAAGACTTTTAATTTAAATGAAAATTAAGTAGACCGTTTTTTAAATGAAATATCATTTATTGTAAATGACGTTTTATGTTATTTTAACTTACAAACTATTTTAAGTGTAAATGTCAAATTTGTATAGAAATATCTGAACATTTAACTAATGTTGCTTTTAGATAAATTACTTGGTCTGAATGTATTCGGGTCGATTAATCATTTCAATAAAAAAACAAAGAGTTGGTTTTTTCTGAAATATCAAGTAAAATATATTGCGTTAATTTCTAAAATGTTTGTTTAGGACAATTCAAAGCATCCTGAGATTTTTTAAAGAATCATACCTTATAATCTTGGATTTTTTTAGAGGATTCTGAAGACTTTTAAATGGAAATGTGAGACGTGTTCAAGTAAACCCTTAAAAACGCAGTGTAGATAGTGTTTTACCGAAGTGGGACATTTTGGTGATAAAGTTGATTTTTACTTGCTTTGAAAATGCGTAAATAAAAAAGAGTTGCGTTCGAAAAATTTCAATAACAAATTCTTAAAAATATGTTATGAATAATTTTTGCGAAATTCACAAACAAAGTTTGATGAAACTGCCAATGTTCCCTGACTCTTTCACTACGTGGTTTAAGCTTTAGAGTTAAAGAGGTTATCTATTAGAAAAAGATATAAAAATCACGCATATTCCCGACAAATCCTCATCGATAACAATAAGCGAATTCTTAAATATTTTTGACTAAAAAACTTTATTCTACTTAAGTTCCTACTTCATCAATATTTGTTGATAAATCAAATTAGACTTTGTTGATAAATTAATTAGAAATAATATGTTAAAGTTTTTATAAATTCTTTCATAGAGCTTAAAATTGCTGTTTTTTAGAAAATATAGATTTCGAATTTAAAGCAATTTTATATTAATATTTTATAACATAAGTAACGTCGTAGTGCTTGTTAGGAATATACCTAGTTTATTGTTAGAGAAATGTTTAGGGGCTCTAGCTTTTCTAAAATTTCGCATTCTGATGAGATCATTTGTCAGTTTGAAATTTATGTACACGGAGGTTGAAAGCACTATTTCAATTTTTTAGTTATGAAAATATAATTAAATATTATTTAAAATTTATTTTTTAAAGAAATTAAAACAAAAACAAATAGTCTATCATATTTCCTAAAGCCTATATAACATTTGCTTTAATTCAGTCGATTTTAAAAGAATTTTATTGTATTTTAGTTGATGTTAAAAACAGAAAAATTCATATGAAAAATTTAACCGATTAGTTGATCTATTTTAATAGATTATTCAGGTCGAATAATTATTTGAATTTTAAATTTTTTGTTGCAACATTAACCGGAACAGAGGTGATTAATCGAGAAATCGGTTAATCGATTAATCGTATTGGAAACACTAATAAAAATTCAACAAAAATATTATTTTAAGCATTTTTTATTCGATTAAGTTCGGCTAACTTAACTACACTCACAAAAAAAAAATTAGTAGAAAAATTTCGTAGCAGTTTTCAATCCCACTATTTTTGTACAGATTTTTAGTAAAAAAAATTATTATTTAGTAAACTTTTTATCTATTTATATTTTACAATTTACAGAATTTTTACAGAATGTTTACAAATTTTTGTTGCTAATTTCAGAAATCATTTTACAAATTTTTGAAAACCGATTTGCTAAATTTAGCAAATTTTATTTCTTATAATTATAAGTTTTAATTAAATTGCCTTAAAAATACTTTTCGTATTAAAAATCAGCCCTTAATGTAATAAAAATTTGACTTTAAATTACAAAAAAAAAAATTACTAAAAATATGTTTTAAAACCAATTTTTAAGTCTTTGATTATTTTTAAAAAATTTGTCTAAAATATTTTTTTAAAAAACTAAATAAAATAAAAAAAATCTTGCTCGATAAAAAAAGTATAAATTTGTATATTCGAATTCGTAAGGCAATTTGAAAAAAAAATTAAAAGAAAAGTTAATTTTTGCATTCAAATATTTTTTTCTAAATTCAATTTTGCTATATTTTACATTTTATTGAGTTTACAGCAATTTACTAAAATTTAGTAGCGCTTACTAATTTTTTATACTAATTTGGTTCTAATACTATTAATAATATTTAGTAATGTTTCTTTGCTGATTTTAGCAAACCGATTTTAAATTTCACTTTACAAAAAGTTTACTAAACTTCAGTAGCGGTTACTTACTATTCTACATATTTCATTGTACTACACGCCAGCAGACATGTGTTGCTAAGATTAGCAAAAAAATACAGCTGGGCCGAAATTAGCAAAATTTTCAGTTGCCATTACAGACTTTTTTGGTGAGTGTAAAAGTAAGAAGTTGGTCTTTAACCTTGGCCATGTTAAAAATTTCCGTAAAAATAATACTAGATTGTGTTCAATTTAAACCCAACTGGTTAAAAAAAAATCCAAATAATTATTTGATTTAAAACGAAAAGTCAATTAATTGAATATCCAAGTGTAACTAGAATTATGTTAAGGAATTGTGTATAAAATTAGCAAAAATATTATGTTAAACAGTGTCATGTGAAGTTAATGAAATGGATTTAAAGCGACACATTCGATTATTTACAAAAAATTAATTAAACCAACAAAATTCATACAATTTTGATTTTTTCTTTTTTATTTCAATTAAGTTAATTTAGTCAAAAATTAATAAATTATTTCGAAGGCAACCTATATTTTAAAATTTTAAATTAGCAATACATAGTATTTTTATTTCGTATTACTTTTGTAAAAAATTTATTTTTATTTTTTGGCAATTTTCTATGAAAACCACACAAAGTGTGGAAGATTATCAAATTTGACACGGCAGTACTATGGTACTTTTTTCAATCAAACTCGCATTTCAGCTCTTTTTAGTCTATTACAAAATTTCTTTATTCTTTTACATTCCTTCAGGCTAAGCATATGTTTAGAATTTAGGTGTGAACGGAAAAAATAAAATTAAAAATATAAGATACTTTTCCATCCCTGATCCATAATATTTATAGTGTAATTCTGACCATTAGCAACATTCACTCACCTTTATATATTTTTTCTTGTAATTATGCGGATTTAATTTATATTAAAATATTTATACGCCCGAACCGATAACCGTTTATATTTTATTAATTTTTACAACAAACATGTAAATTTATTTTATTTAAATGAATTTATTATTTAAAACATTTGCTTAATACAAATTATTTTTTATTAATGACCACCCTAAATCTTTAAAGGGAGACCAATATACACATAAAGCTGATAACGATATTTAACGCATAATAATTATGAAGATAAATTGGAAATAATACAAAAATTGAACAACAACAAATACAATAATAACACATTAAAACAACAACGCTTTTTACACACACTTTCACTCATACTCTTTTTACTGGCAATGAGTTTAGCTCAATGAGAGAAATGGTAATTTTATCATATTTCGCTTGACGACAATTAATACACTTCTATTTTACAATTTACTTTATTGATATTTTACTTTTATCTAAACGAATTCTTTTATTTTCTGAAAGAACTGTTATAAATTACACACTTTAAACACTTTTCTAATAGTTTTTTTTTCTCTTCTTAATAACTACAACACTTTTATTATTTTTATTACCACTTACGGACGAACGATGCTTTTAAGCAACCGAATTAGTTGAGTACGTAATAAATACTAAACAAAAAGGGCAATTTAGAAGAGTTGCAAGTCAAAAGTTATTAGTGGGAGATGAGTAACAAAGAAAAAAACATGGAACATACATGAATATGTACATATGTATGTATGTTTGCAATTATTCTGATAATGAGAAAACTTGCCAATATTGGCGGCTTTTTTTATATATAGAATTATTAACATACAACTTTTCAAGTTATTGAAATATATTGATGACCGTGTGTGTGTGTGTTAGTTAAATTGAAGGTTAAGCAATATTATGTTGTGAATAAAAACATTTTTGATAATTATTGTACAACTTAATGTATTGTATTATGTATTGGGATTACCGTGCAATTTTTATTTTTTGCCCGGCATATGTATGTTGTTGTTTATTCTTTTAGGAAATGTTTATTGGAAAAAAAATATTGTGGGTAAATTTGGAAACACATATTTTGCATTGCATTAGATTATATAGAACATAACTTACAGTGGTGCCAGTTGTGACGATTTTAAGCCACTTGGACGATTATTTTAAGTGAAATTTTGCCAAACGACGATTGACGATTTTCTTTGCACAATAAATTTAGACGATTTATGGAAAATTGTAATGAAAATAGTTTAAGGAATCGCAAATTGTTCTTTTTAAGCGTGTTCTTAAGTATTCACAAATCTCGTCGAGTCAATAGAGTAAAAATAAATAGTATGGGCATTGCAACGCAGGCAGCGGCCAAATAAAATTTTATACAGAATACAAAAGTTCGGAAACTGAGAAAAAAAAGGGTAAAATTGAGCATATTTCCCTGATTTCTCCAATAATTTTAGCAAATTTCCTTGATTTTTTAAACCTTTTTTCAAATCCAATTGGAAAATATGCTAAAAACTTAGTATATTTGCAAAGAAAACCAATTGGAATAGCAAAAAACCAATTGCCGAACCTTTGTAATTTGCCCATATAAAACCAAGAGAACGTTTTTTACAACGTGAGCGGCATCGTCATGGTATGTCGAGTCGGAGTGCGAAAAGATGTTCGTGGGATCGTATCACTAATAAAGAAAATTAGCATTAACCAGTGTCGCCATCAGTTGAACTAAAAATTAGACAACTGTAGAGCAAAAATTATGCAAAACTATATGAAATTTCGCAAAAAAAAAAATATAAAGTATATATATTATTTCAATTTAATATATACACTCAAAATATTATTTCGTTAAAAATAATCTAAAATACATACTAAATTAATCGAAAATACAATCAAAAAGAGAACTACTGATTTTTCATTATATTCAGCCCATTTTGTTGTTTATTTTCAATCATTTTTTAATAATCGAAAAAAGTAGTAAAAGCAATCGAAAGTCGTTTAAAATCATACCCTGCAGATAACGCGACTAGTCCATACACGCATGTAAACTATACTCCATTAAAAACTAGGAGTAGTCCAAAGGTGACCCTAACGTATGGAGAAAACATGGTCCATTTAACATGACGATGTCCATATAACCCATCGGAGTAATCTCAAAACTACTCTATGTCACTACTCTATAGACCACCTACGGAGGATTTGTTTCATAACTACTCCTTATCACAATCAAAAAAGGCAAAACTGTAGCTCGTGGCAATACTTTATGCCAACGTTAAAACGCGAACACTTGTCGCTTAACTAGAAAATCTTATTTGAAAATGACATGGTCCATGACTGCATTACATAGGACCATGTTGTAACTAGTCCGTTTTAGCTATAATGGACCACGTAGTCCAATATCATCTGTAGGGTAGCTGTGAGATTCGATAAAATATCGTCATTTTCAATATTTTTAAATTAAAAGACAAAAGCAGCAAATCTTGTAGTTTTATAAAACATTTTTTTTATAAAAATTTAAATTTATACATAATTTAAAAAAAAAAAATTGCTTTTAATTTTGTGAAATTTGACGATTTATCGCCATTTATATCGTAAAAAATTTTCAAAATGACAAACAATTTTTCCCCCTAAAATGACAATTTTTTATATTAAAAGAAAGATTCTTGTATAAAAATTACAGTCAATTTTTTAAAGAATAATATAATTTAATATTTCTCCAATGCTTTATTTTCTTGTAAATTTAATTGACATTTTTTCTTGTATCTCCTGAATTATTATATCAAATACATATTATTAAATTTATCTAAATAATTCGGGATTTATTAAATAAGTTACTTGAAATTAAAAAAAATAATAATAAATCAATGTTTTTGAAAACTCTTCTTACAATTAAATGAAATGTTGTTATCAAAAGTAAATTTATAAAATTTAAAAAAATAGTAGATATTGGCAGGAAAAGATGGTCAACGTGATAGATGATATTGAAACTGAATATCCAATTTTTTTTAAAATTGTTTTAATTGATTTTGCAAAAAAAAATATCGTCAAATTGACAATTTTCACCAATTTTATATGCATCCATCAAATGAAATTACAGCCAGCAACAAAACTTAATTTTTTCATATATTTTATATGAACAGCAAAATGTTGCCAGCCAAATTACATTTCGGCCAACGAATAACAACGGTTCTTTTTCAATTTTTCAGTGCTAGAAAAAACATTAATTTTTGCTGCCTTCTTGTTCATCAAAAGAAAAAAAAACAGTTTTTAAGAAAACTGGTTTTGCTGATAACGGCAATTTTATTTGATTTTTTCAACAAGTAATTAATTTAGAAGAAATTGAAATAAAATATAATGAGAGTTGGAGAATTTGAGTGCAAATATTGAGTGGCAATGGATATAGGAAAGTGAGGAAAAGGAAACACTCAAAAAAAAAAATGATAGGATAAGACAGCAATATATATAGAGTACTGTTTGTTGCCAACTTGTTGCTTTCGCGCTAATGTAGCGCTTTTTTGTTGCTTTAAGCGGGGTAATTAGTATCTTAGCGGTTAGCGGAAATTCCATCACTTTTTTAACAGACATGAATTCATAATTAAGACATTTTCATTTACAATAATTATATATTTATTCACAATAATTTGAAGTCGTTTATAAAAATAAACAAATTTTTAAAATCAAATAAAAACATATTTTTGAATTTTTTTCGGCTTAATTTTGTAAATTTATACAAACTATTAAATATTTTGTAGTCAATATAAAATATTTTTTTTTTTATAAAATTTTGTAAATTCATTTTGTGAAACAGAAAATATAATACTTTGGTACCTGTTCACTTTCAAAAGTACCCTAGTACCCTAGAGACTGATTTTATAGTTTTATTTTTCATCAAACGAAAAAAAAAATACAATTATTTAAACAAAAAATATTAGATTTTTTTTAAAGGTTTAAACGTATAAAATTCTATATGAATAGAAAATTCTGAATCAGTAGCTTATATATATTTTTTTAGATCAATCTCTATCAGCTTTTGGGCCATAATGGTGATTTAGCAAATCAAAACTAGCAGCTTTTTCTTATTTTTTCTTATTTTTTTTTTATATTTTGAAGTTTATTAAAAGGAGCCTTACTAAATTAATACAATTTTTTATTAAAAAAAATATTATTAATAACAAAAATTTCTTTTTATTACAATATCTTTTCAGCAATAATATTTTACACTAATGCTATTTGGAGCTTTAAAGTTTTCCATATAAACTTTTTGTAAGTATAGCAAAAAGAAAAATAAAACGACCACCCATTCCTATTAAAGAAGAAAATAACCAGTAAAAAATTGAATTTTTTTTGTATAAATGTACTGTAAATGCTTGCCTAGTGAACTAATACTAATACCGCTATAATTTATAACTGTATTTATATAGATTATAAATAAAAATAAACTAATATAAATCATAATATTTGAATGTGTGTTAACTAAGCTTTTTTATGTTTTAAAGCTTAAATAAATAAATTTTTGTTAAAAAAATAAAAACAAAAACTACAAAACTTTGTAAATTAAAATTATTAAAAAAAAACATAACAATATAAATAAGCTTATATACAAATTGTTATAAAAAAACAATAAATAATTAAAATTAAAATAACGAATTGATTAAAAAAAAGATATTTTGGTTAAAACAGAACAAGAAAATCATAAATGTATTAAAAAAAAAAATAAAAATAGTAAAAAAATTCAACAAGACAATAGAGAAATAAGCTGTTAAATTTGCGTATTAAATAAAAGTAATAGAAACAAAATATTTAAAAATTTCAAAATTTCTGAAAAAGCTTTCAAAAAGTTTTTAATGTAAAATTAAGAACATTTAAATTTAATAATATTCCAGGTTTTAGTTAATTTATTAAATTCAACAAAAATTTTATTTTATAACAAACTTGTTAATAAGTTTTTAAAAATTTTTTTATTTTATACAAAAAATATATAAATTTTATTAAAAGTGTGTTAATATATTAAGAAAATAGACGAACTTGAAAACCAAAAATAAATTTTCATTATTTTTCTATTATTCCAACCAATTTCGTAATACAAAAATCACTAACAAATGCTTAAATAATTCTGAAATTTAAGATTTTCTTTAACTATTTTAAATTTGCAAACTTTCTAAGAAAATTTAAATTTTTTGAAAAACAAAACTTTCTCCAAAAATTTTTTTTTTTTTTTTCAACAAATCCAAAAAAAAAATATTTTTTGTTTTTATAAAAGCCCAAACAAATTTATTAAAAAATGAAAATAAATATGTAATTGTCTATATATTAATTAACTTATATAGTAAACTATTTATATAAAAAAATATAATTATTATAAAAAATATATAAAAATTATTAAAAATTAAAAAAAACTTTAATAACAATAATTTATTTACATGTAAATATAAAATTTAAGTAAATAACATAAAATATGTATTATTTACCAATAAATGTTAAACAAGGAATATATTAATTTAAGTTAATAATTATATTGAAATTATATAAAAGAAAAATAAGAAATTTCAATAAAAACCTAAAATTATAAAAATATTTAAAAAAAATTGTTTTCAATTTGTTATTTTAAAAATTACATCTAGCATTTGACTGCACCTCGTTAACATGGCGGCAATAGTTTTTAATTATATTTCCCTTAAAAACACTAATGAAGAATCGTTGCTGAATTAAATTTCACATTTTGTATATTTTTCCTGCATAATCCCTCTTATTTTAGTTTTTTTTTAGAAAATTAAGCAGCAATTTTAAGAAATTTTTCATTGAAAACAGACCAACTGATCATCGACAATGGCGGCGCCTTGTTGATCGATATAATCTTCAAAAAATAAGAGAATATTTTTGGGCTACCCTTTGAATTAAAAACTCCAAAATTATTATCTAGAAAATTGAGAAAATTAAATTTTTCACAGCATATGTTCCTTTGGAAATGTAATTATAAAACTATTCCACAAATATCTTAAAAAAGATAAAACTTTATTGAATTAATTCGCGAAAAAAAGAATTGTTTTTTGTAAATCAACGTGTGTATTCAAGGTTTTATAAATTCATCAATTAAATCAGATTTAAAATAATAATTATTTAATCAATTTCATTTGAATATTTACTGATTCAATTGAATCAAATCATTTCAAATAAAATTCTTTTTTTAATTCGCGTATTAAAAAAAGATTGATTTGATTTGCAAATTAAAATAAAATAAAAAAAGACATTAAAATTAACTTGCAAATTTCGCTTGGTATCCTAGATATTCGACTTCTTGTAAAATGGTCGGTATCTCGAAAACTAAGCAAGATTGCGCAAAATGGACAAAATTTTTGCTCTGATAGAGCAAAAATAAGTCAGGCTCGGAAGACATCCCGAAGTAACTATTTTTATAAAACAACCATAGGCTAACCATTGTATATGAATGAAATTGAAGGAGAAATGAAATTTGTATTATCAGAGTGTGCTAAGTTACGTTATTAAATAAATTAATAAAAAAAATAGTCACCCTGTATTTTGGAGCGTAAACATCTGCGTAATTCAGTATTCGAAAGACGCCAAGTGTAAATACACATTTTTTTCAAACGCTACAATATTGTCGAATTTTGTGCCTAAAAAAGATGTTTTTGCGGGGAATTCTGATAACCCTCTATCATTTGAAGAAAACGGCTGCTGAAAGTTATCGATTGTTGGTAGAAGCTTACGGTCAACATACACCCTCTCAAAAAACTTGTGAACAATGGTATGCGCGACACAGAAGACAAGGAGAGAAAAAGTTTAAAGATGAGGAATTGGAAGCATTATTGGACAAAGATTGTTGTCAAACCCAAAAAGAACTTGCACTATCAATGGGAGTCACACAACAAGCCATTTCCTTACGTTTAAAAGCATTGGGATTCATTCAAAAGCAAGGAAATTTGGTCCCGTATGAATTGAAACCGAGAGACGTTGAAAGGCGATTTTTCATGGCAGATATGCCGCCTGAACGCTACAAAAAGAAGTAATTTTTGCATCGTATTATTACTGGTGATCAAAAATGGATACATTACAATAATCCTAAGCGTAAAGTCATATGTAAAGTCCGGCCAACTAGTAAAATTAACGCTCAAGCCGAATATCCCTGGCCCCGAGATAATGCTCTGTATTTGGTGGGATCAGAAGGGTGTTTTGTATTATGAGCTGTTGAAATCGGGTCAGACGATCACAGGTGACCTTGATCCTTCTGACTGCCATCGATTGATGCAGAACGCCCTTACTGGAATACCCTTCACTTCAGAACAGGGTATCAGAAATCGGCTTGATTCATTCTTTACCTCAAAACCGGAGCAGTTCTTTTGGCGCGGAATCCATATGCTACCAGAAAGATGGGAAAAAGTAGTGGCTAACGATGGACAATACTTTGAATAATGTATCAATTTATTTTGTTATTATAATGAATGCATTTTTCGAGCAAAAAAATTGACATTATTAACTTGTACAGCCAATAAGAAAGCCTACTAAACATTAACTTATTAGATTTTTGCTAATAGATTAAACATATTTTATCATACTAAACGTATTTAAAAATCGCTAAATTAGCAATACTGCTCAAATTTATATATTATTGCTAACGGTTTAAAATTGAGCTTTTGCAAAATAATACATACTCTGTAGTTTAATGACAAAAAACACCTAAAGCTATTTATCTTTTACTCATATTAAGATCAAATAAAAGTTTTTTTATAAGAGACAAAATAAATTTTAATTTAAAAGCCATCTCTTAAAATATAAATTCTCTTCAAATTTATTGTTTAATATTTTTGGTGTTCCACTACTTCTCATTGACTATTTAACCCTTTATTGCGTATACCGTAATATTAATAAAAATTTATAAACCATAAATTGTGTGTATTTCAATTTCTTAATTATGTTTTTTTAATATCAAATCTTTTTTTATTTATATTTAACGTGTCAAACATCAATAAAGTAAATATTTTGGTAATAGCCATTAAACCAAATATATGCCTTAATGTTTTAATCCCCATTTTTGCAGCTATTAAGAATTTTATAGCAATCAAAAGAATCAATTAAGAAAAATATGCAAACCCAATGATATAAACCTTTAGCTAATAGTTTATTAATAAACCTTTATGCATTCAAAATAGCAAAAACCAATTTCTATTAACCTTTGTGTGTATTATTCAAGGTTAATTATTAGGTCATCTTTTGATAAAATATATTGTTTGTATTATAAAAATCGGCTTAATCATCTAATGGAGCAACATTTATTGAAATTTCTTTAGTTTAAGAAATTACGCAAAAAAAAAATAATAAAATCAAAGAGATGACTAATGTGATTTATTACAATGTTCTACATTTGAGTTAATAGTGTTAAAGGGTCTGTCTGACTTCTGCCAGTAGAAAATTATAACATTCGTCGCCGGTTATGGGAACATTTTAGCATTAAATACATTAAAAATTAAAGATTTAATAAAATTACCAACTTTTACAATTAATTTCAAATTTTATGTTTTTTCATCATCAGATAATATCATCAAAGAGAATATTCTCTTGTCTTCTTTTTCTTATTCCCTTGTAGTTATATGAAATACAACACTGCTCCCATCAAGTACCACCCGTTGATAGATTACTGTCAAGTTTTGAGCAAGTTCCGTCATTTACTTTGCGTTTAACAGCTGTTCAAAACATACAACATCGTGGATTTTTTTTCCAAAATGGAAAAAAGTGAATTTCGAGTGCTCATAAAACATTATTTTTGGCGAAAAAAAAAACGGTCAATCAAACCAAGGAAAAGTTTGATAAATACTATGGAGACCCTGCACCAACGATTTCAATGGAAAAAAAAGTGTTTTACTGACTTTCGTTGTGGTGGCACAAGTACAAATGATGCTGAACGTTCTGGACGGTCAATTGAGGTCTATACACCCGAAAATGTAAAAAAAAATCCACGATATGGTATTGGCCGATCGAAGAGTAACAGTACGTGAGATTGTTGATGCCATAGGCTTTATATGGCAGTGTAAATGATCAGTTGGATTTAAGAAAGCTTTCTGCAAGATGGTTGCCGCGTTCGCTATCAATTAACCATAAACGTAAACGTGTGACAACTTCAAAGGATTGTTTGGAGCTGTTTAACCGCAAATCAAATGAGTTTTTGCTGCGTTTTGTAACTGCGGATGAAACTTGGAATCATTACAATACTCCGGAGGACAAACAGCAGTCTAAACAATGGGGGTTTCCCTGGTGAACAGTCTCCGAAGAAGGCCAGGGTAAGTTTGCCGGTCAATAAGGATATGGCAACAGTTTTTTTCGGTAGCACGCGGCATAATCCACATTGATTACCTTCCAAAGGGAAAAACAATAAACGGCGAATATTATGCCAACTTATTGTACAGATTTAACAAGGATTTAAAAAAAAAAAGACCCCAAGAAAAAAGTCCTTTTTCATCTAAATAATACACGTGTGTAGTCTCAATGGGAAAATTCCATTTGGCTACGAATTGGTACCTCATCCGCCATATTATTCGGGTTTAGCCCCCAGTGACTATTTCCTATTTCCAAACCTAAAGAAATGGCTGGAGGGAAAGAGATTTAGCTCCAACGATAAAATTATTGATCAAACAAATGTCTATTTTATGGATCTCGAAAAATCCTATTTTTTTTTTTTTTTGGAAGGGGTACAAAAATTGAAGAAACGTTGGACTAAGTGTATTGATCTAAAGGAGACAATGTTGTAAAATATTTTTTTTTTTATTATTTTTTGAAATGGAAAGTTTAGAACATAAATTTTTACATCATGGAATTTGAAAACATTTTCCATTTACTCAATTGTATACAGCAAACAATTTATAAAACTTTAAATTAACATATTAAACATCCTTCATAGATAATTTTTATAAATACAATTATTATTTTTTAAATTACCTACAAAAGAATTTGTAAATAAAAAACTTTTTGTTATTTGTTTAAATTTAAACTTGATTTCTAAAAATTTTTATTTGAAATATTTAAAAAAAAAATCTATAAAAATAAAAAGATATTTGAAAAAATTTATTTTTATTACAAATTCCTTTGATGATGTGCTTCCAAAAAAAAAAAAAATATTTGTATTAACAAAAAATCGCCTGTGAATGTTCTTCCTTCTGATATTGCTTATATTTATGCTATATATTTTATTTGTTGCTTTATTTCGGCGATATAGCGAATTAAAATACATATCTTATAATCAAATTGTTTCCTTTTTTGCTGCATATATATGTAACACTTTCTGAAAATTGCTAAGTTGTGAAACATTGTGAAAAATTATTTTAATATGTTTCCTGTATAGTTTTTAAAATAGATTTAAAGAATTTACTCAAGCGACATATTTACACAATTAAATTTTAATATTAAAATTTATAATTGTTTGAGTTTTTTTTTTTTTTTAATTTCGATTAATTAAAATTAGTCAAAGTGTCTTATATTGGAGGCAGATTATTTTTTTAATCAGCAATCTATTGTTATATATTTTTTTTTGTGTAAAACTTTCTATGAAAATGAAATAAGAAAATATGTATTGAAAACCGCACAAATTGTGCAAGAGTTTAAAATTTGATTTTTTTTAGAATCTAAGACTGCGCTTACAAGTTTTTATGCATCTGTTTACCGAAAATACGAATTTCAAAAAATTTTTTTCATTCAAAAAGTCACTGACTTATTGACCCGCCCTCGTATTTTATAGATATTTTTACTTTATATAATATAATTAAACATTTTCAACTCAAAAATCTTTAATTTAATGTACATTTTAAATTCAACTTGTTTAAAAATATAATATTTTTAACTGAATTGTTAATATTCTGCTTTGTTTATTTAAAAATAAAATAAAAATTGTTTAAATTAACATATTCAACTGTTGCCGGAATTTTGCCGATTTCTTTAAAAGAAAAGTGACGATTTTTCATCTTAAGCAAGTGGTAGCACTGCTTGTCACTCTTCTGCATTGCCCTTTTTAATTAGTTTTTATTTCGCAATCAACAAAAGCGGCTGCATTTACGCATTGTTCGAACACAATTGTTAAAAAATAGTGTGTTTTAATAAAAAAAATGTTATATAAAAGTGAATAAAATTTTAAATAGTTTGTAAAAGGATTAATATAAAGAAAGTAAAAATTAACAAATAGCAATAAAGTGAGTTATAAAATAGAGATTTTAAAGTTAATTAACTTCAGTGTGCTTCAATTGGTTTTTTTTATTTGGTAAAATATACATATGTACCGCTTTATAATAATTATATATCAAAAAAAAAAAAAAAAAAAAAACAAGAAACCACCAACATTGTCATGTTCCTTCATGATCAGAATGATTTTTTGCATATTCTTGTGTGTTTTTGTTTTTCTTATTTACTTTCCAGTACAGCAGGCTTGCCAGATAGATTTTATGATTAATACCACAAACAAATTAAAAAAATGGGTGTAATTGAAAAATAAGTAAAAACTGTAAAAATATATAATTAATATCTCAAATGAAAACAATTTTTTAACAGGTTTTCAAATATGATAGAAAAATTAATCACTCTTAGCGCGAAGCAGTGAATTTTCCCCCCTCCCCCTCTAAAAAAAATTCCTAATAGGTTTTGTATCCTTATTTTTATATTATTTAAATTTAACATTTTATTTCTTTTTGTTCATAATTTTAAAAAGTTTTGTTTCTTTAATAAAATTCCCCGCCTTTAGGTTAAAGACTTTTGCTTTAACACAGAAAAAAAAATTTTATAAAACCCCTCTAATGTCCAAGACCATCAAAAAGCGGTCTTCAGATATTAAGTACTTTTTAGCCAAATAATATTTTTTTATTAAAGCTTATTCAATTTTATTGACAGAAACTTTTGCTGAAAGTCAAAATTTTGTAAATTCGAAAAAATTAATTATTTAAAAAAGAAAAACAGAAAAATTCACCAAAAATATATTTACGCTTGATTATACATTACTGGTAAAATGGCGAATTTTTACAATTCGCGTTTAACTTTGTAAAATTTCATTTACATCTTTAAGATTTAAAAATCTATATTTAGTTTACCTAAATTAATTTTAACGACAAATTCGAAAATGACCAAGGCGAACTTATTTTCAAAAACTGAAACTTTTGAAATTATTTTATTGTTTATTATTTTTTTTCCCCCATAAAGTTTTTGCATTTCTATCAGAAATCACAAAAATGTTTCACTTTAAATATCCATATTTTAAACCAAATTTTCTTCCCCTTTAAAACTGACACAGATTATTAAAAATATTCCTAAAGAAATCTAATTTACACTTCTTAGATCAAAAGGAATTTTTTGCCACAATTATTAATATGATAAAAAAAAATATATATATTTTTCATTATCAAAAATTATAAGAATTTTAAATATTTATCAGAAGAAGAGCATGGGTATTGACAAGGTTGGGTAGCGCCAACCGAAAATACTAAGTATTCTATCCTGCTGGCTCAGTGGAATTTCTCAATTTTTATTCTCTATAACTTACTAATAAAATTTTCATGTTTCTTTACAATAAAAATAATTAAAAAGAATATGATATGATCTTAAAAAAAAAATCCTACTATACTATTCACTTACAAAATAACAGATCAACAGTTCATAAAATTCCATTATTTATCAAATATTTGAAATATCCCTAACATATTAATTAATAGCCTGTTCCTCTATTTCGAAAGAACACGTTCGTTCGCTTTCTAGTCGAAAGAAAACTGATTTGGGTTTCTCTAACTCTATTTCTATGCGAACGATGACTCGAACGACAAGTCGAATGAAAACGTAACTGTTTTCATACAAAATTTGGTTTCTCTATTTCGAACAGCTCGAACGCAAATGTCAAAATCAGTCACTTGCTATTTTTTTGTCGAGTAAATATATATTTGATATTTTTAAAAGCAAAATGAAGTAAAAAAGCAATGGATAACAAAAAGTAAGTATTTAATATTTATAGTTTATTAAAATTTTAAATTTTAGTTAAAAAAAATCAACAATGGACCATCCGAAGACGCTTCTATTTTATATGGAAGAAAGGCCTGATTTTGCCAGAAGGATTCTGGTGTTCGGAGCAAACAAATTTTCCGCAGAGGAGGAAAATTTGACCAGAAAACTAAACTCCGTTTCACCCCCTATTACGCTGTTGCTGAGTGGAAAAGGTATGTGTGTGTTGTTTGTGGCTTACGTTTGCCCAAGAAACTCATATTTACATTTTTTATTTTACATCTTTTATTTTACAAGGACTTTAGCAGTGACCGCACCGAACAGACAACAGGCAACAGAAAAGCTCTTCAAACAACAATTTCACCCACAAACAATCGATAAAAAAAATTTTCACAAATAAACATACTTTCCAAATAAAAATTGATTTGTTTATTGTTATTTTTTTTTATTTCATTTGTCATATACAGCTGATCACTGTTAAACAGGGTTGCTTTCGTCTTTAAGCAGTTTAGTAGTATTTTTGCTACTTTTAAAGAAAATTTTAACAAATGCTCAAAATATATGATCTGGCATCTCTGTGATTTGTAAATGCGTAAGAAACAAAAATTGACACACGTAAGTCAAGTCGATCGAAGCCTTTCGAAATAGAGAAACCCAAATTGACTCGAATTCGAGTGACTTGCTATCGTTCGACTAGTTTTTCGTTCGAGATCGAGGAACAGGCTATAAATCTCCAAAAAAAAGTTATCTGTTTCCAATTGAAAATGTTTGTCCCAAATAAATCCCCAAATTTACATACAAAACCCCCAAGACTGGCAAGTCTGTACAAAACAATTGGCTTGCAACTCTTCTAAATTTCCCTTTTTATTTAGTTTTAATTATGTACAAAGAGTATACAATTTTCTATAGAGTATTTTTCCTGCTCTAACAGAAATTCAACATGGTACAGAGTTCAGCGGCAACATTTTTAAATGAGAGGGCAACATTTTCAAAGTTGCTAAAGTGTTACAATACATTAAATTTGGTGTATGCAGTGCTGCCATATAAACAGTGTAATTTTTTATCCCAGTTTTTGGGATTCTTAACTGTTTACCAGTTTTTTCATGAAAACAATTTTTTTTCAAATTATCGCATTTTTGATAGGTTTTTAGTTATATGTTGCAACAATTAATAGCATATTTATTCTCTTTATTATATATTTTTACCACAGAAATGGGAAATAATGGATATGAGTAGACATAGTTGGTCAATGTGTGTGTACACACTTTAATACTTTTCATGTCACAATGTTATGTTTGAATTCGTAACTATTTTTTAACACAATTGCAATTTTTTTTTGTATTTTTTTTCTTTATTAGACATGTCTAATTTTAGTAAAAATAAATAGTATATTTAACAAATATTATATTTTTATATGAAAAATCTGAAAAAATACATGAATAAAATAAAAAAACATTTTTTTTATTAAATAATCTGAAAAACCTTTAGCATCCCAAAAAACGACAAAAACATAGTTAAAATTGGTTATATGGCAGCACCGCTAAACACTACTAAAAGTTGCCGACCAAAACTCACCTTTGTTGCCGCCAAACTATGTTCGTGTTTTAAGAGAGTACTAAAAAGTTCGTGAGAGAGAAACATACTCTATAGAAAATTATATACTTTTTGTTATGTACTCAACTTAATCGGTTGCATTGACGCATTGTCCGTCCGTCTGTTAGTGTTAACAAATTAGTGTGTTTTTTATTATTCAAAAATATAAAAGTGAATAAAATATTTAATATAAAATAGTTATTTTTAAAAAGAAAATAATAGAAAAATAAATATCAATTAAGTAAATTGATATTTTTCTCTCATTGTCAGTAAAGAGCGAATGAGTGAAAAGATGTGTTGTTGTTAGTTATTTATTTTCTTTCCAATTTAGGGTGCGTACAGAGTGGCCGCTTGTTGCCGAGCCGAGCTGGCTGACGCTTGTTGCGACAACTTGTTCATGCGAGAAACAAGTTTGAGTGTGCATAGTGGATGCGAGTATCAGCGCTGATATTTTATCTATTATTTGTGTTTTATGTATGTTTCTATGCATTTGGGTTTGGGTCGAGGGGAATAAAATGTATGGAAATATTACGAATAATTGCGATTTTCCCAAGGGACCGATTGTTTGTTACGAATTATCAGGATTTTCGGATTATCGGGGTACGAATTATAGCGATTTTACTGTATAAGTTTTTTTTAAATTTTTTTATAATTGTTATAATTTTATTTAATTTTTATTATTTATTTGAATTTTTTTATTTTTTAATTTTTATTTAATTATTATATTTTTTTTTTCGTTTTAATTTTTATTAATTTTTTAATTTTTAATTGCTTGTTTTACTTACTTTTTCTTAAATTTTTGTTTTTAATTTTTTTTTATGTTTTCTAAACAAGTTCAAATCATAACAACATAACAAACAATGTTTTCGGCGCTGAAATACGCTTTGAAACTGTTTTCTCGCATTCAACCAGCTTTGCGCTCTGACCAGCTCGGCGCCCACTATGACCTCTTCGCGCTTGTTTGTACTAATTTGTATAGTACCAGTTTTCTCGCATTGGTTCTCGCAACAAGCGTCAGCCAGCTCGGCTCGGCAACAAGCGGCCACTCTGTACGCACCCTTATATCTTCATAATTATTGTGCGTAAATAAATATAATAAATCTCTAATTTGCTTTAATAGTTATGTTGGTCTCTCTTTTGAGATGGTAATTGGTGTTTAATAAAGAAAATTATATATTTATTGTAAATTAAAATATGTTTTGTAATAATCTATTCATTTAATGTTGTTAAAATTGATAAAAATATAAAAGGTTGTTTGTCGGTTCGCGCGTTAAAAAATTTAAATAATAATATAATTTAAATTTGCATAATTACATGCGAGTACATAGAAAAAATAATTTTGATCAGGGGTGGAAAAGTTAATACGATTGTACTTTTTTTTGAATACTATTTTAACATCTAAATTCTAAACCCGTGTTAGCCAAAGGGAGTGTAAATGAATAAAGAATAAAGAGCTGAAATATGAATAATAGAATAAAGAGCTGAAATTCGTATTTTCGGTAAACAGGTGTTTAAAAACTTGTAAATGCAGTCTTAGATCGTAAACAAAAAATCTAAACAAAAAATTACATGAAATACTCCTGCACAATTTGTGCGGTTTTTAAACATATTTTCTTATTCCAATCAAAACATAATCTGCCTCCAATATAATAATTTTTTTGACTAATTTTACTTAATCGAAATTAAAAAACAATCTCAAAATTTTATAAATTTGCTTGAATATATTCATTAAATATATTTAACAACTATACAGAACACATATTAAAATAATTACTATATTTTTCCCCACAATTCCTAAACATAGGTCTAGTTATACCCTTTTACAGAATTGCATACCTATAAAAATCAAAATTTTAAGCTTAAAACTGGGAAAGTTAAACTAAGGCTTTGTGCAAGGTGGCTAAATAAACTCCAAACTAAATACAAATTGACAAATAGTTTTGAAATTTCTTTTAAAAAATATATGAAAAAATTTTCATATTTCATAGAAATTCTTTTAGTTCTCTTCGATCTTCTTAATTTGTGTATTATTTAAGATCTTTCTTTTATAAAAATTAATTATAAATATTTATTTTAATAAATAAGCTCAGTTTAAAATAAAAATATTTATTTATTTAAATAAATATTTATTATTAATTTTTATAAATAAAAGATCTTAAGATTAATTTAAAATATTACATTTCCCAAAAATTTGGAAACCTGGATTTAGTTTAGATTTTATTTAGCTAGTTTGCACCCACCCTAAATATTCCATTTTTATCCATACCAGTAAAAATTATTAACAAATTCATAGATTTTAATTTTTCTTGTTTCGCGGATCAATGAAATTCATTCATTAAAAAGCCGCAAACAAATTATGTTTCAAATTTTAACAAAATTTTGTTAATAATACCCTTTTATAAATTTATAACTGAGTGACAGCTTAAATTATGTAAAAATTCCTAAATAAACCCATTATTATTTTTTTTATTTCCTAAAAATATTTTACGTACTAAAGAATATGTTTTTGTTTACATTTAAAAATAGATTTTTCCTCCTTTACGCCGTTTAGTGGTACTGACAAATTTAGAAAAAACGTAAATTAAATTTCGCTATCATTTAAATATAAATCGAGATTTTTCACATGCAGTTTTCTAAAACTTGATGTCATTTGATACAGTTAAATTATCAATCATAATTTTAAGTTGTATATACTTAACAGAGGGCGTTTTACAAAAAAAAATCTTTTATAATTTTTCCCACTAGAGGCAAATGAAAAACGCTTGATCTGACGAGTAAATCGCTAAAAGTTTTACGACACGTGAAATACTGACGGGCGTGTGGGGTACCTAAAATATTTTTGATAAAAATATGTCGTTTTAATGTATATAATTTACATGAATCCGCCAAAATGGTATTTTGTAAAAATATTAAAAAATTTTACAGCCGTTCAAAATTTTTGCATTGATTGATAAAGTAATTATTAAAACCGATAACAGATTTCGGTGAAAAAAAAACGATTTTTTTGAAAAGGCTGAAAATTTTTTGAATACTCTCAACCTAAAATTAAGTAAGTTTTATGAAGTTTTGAAATATTTATAGTAAAGTTTATTGTTGAACTATATATTACAAAAGCTTTTCGATTTTTAATGTTCAGTAGCGAAATTTCGCTTTCTCGCTTTAAAAGCCTTTATAAGATTTTTAAATAAAACTTTTTTTTTTTAATTATTTTTCTTTTAAAAATTTTCAAAATTCATAGGAAGGTTAAATTTTTAAAGAGAAGTTTTTTGAAGAAATTTATATATGTCGCAAAATTATTTTTGTTTAGAATATTGTTTAGTCATCGGAAATTTTGCTATATTTCAATAACACGAGACCAAAATGTAAATTTCATTTCCCATCCCTGCTATTGGATGATTTGACCCTTTCTGTTAATAAAACAAATATAAAAGCTTTATCTTTTCTTTCTTATTTGCTACATTAAAGGTTTAAGAGATAAAAAATACATTTTCGTGTGCTAAAGCGTTCTCTTTATAACACTCTAGTTCTCTTTAATATTCCATATCTTTAGCTTTTTCGTCTCCTTTTTTAATTAACATTATTTGAAACTCTTTTACGCTACACAATGGAATGGGAAATGATCTCTTTTTTTAGGGCTTTAAAAAAATTTAATTAAAAAAAATGTTAATCCCTATAAAATTTGCATAAAACATGTTAGACATACTGTCACCAATTCCAAAATGTAATACAAAATACATAAATGACAGATTAAGAAAACTATAGTGATTTCTAGCAGAGCTTTGAATAATTAATTCTTTTTTTAATGAATTCAGCAATAAATCAAATTGAATTTTTATCCAAAATGAACGAATTTATTTTTTAACCACATCAAGTGAATTTATTCAAGTGAAACAGTTATTTTTTTTATCAAATCAAAGAAATTAATTTACTAAACAAAAAAAGGAATTCGTTCAATTTATCAACCATTCAGTGTGAACGGAAAATATTCATTGTATCGTTCAGTGATTTAGGAAAATCCGTTCAGTGATTTCAAATTAATACTTTTTAAATTTTGTTTACTTAAATACGTTTACTTAATTCATGATTGTCTTTATTTGTTTAAATCCCATCACTGTTTCACCACAAATTTAGTTTCGTAGTAGCTTTAAAAAGTATACAATCGAAGTATATGAATATTTCGGGTTTGGCAATTTCATTCAATTTTTATAATTTTTGACATTTTAAATTTGATTTTTTTAATCGCAGTTATTTTTTCAATTTGACGATTTTTTTAAATTATGACGTTTTTCTTTATTTTTGGACTTTTTTAATTAAAACTTGTTTTAAATTTTTGCGATATTTTTAAATTTGAGCATTTTTTTCAACTTCTAGCTATTATTTAATATTTTAAATGTAGTGATTTTTCAATTTGAGCGATTTTGGTTATTTTTTTAATTTCAGCTTTGGCAATTTGTACTTTTTCATATATTAAATTTGGCGTTTTTGTTTTATTTTGGCTGGTTTTTTTTTTAATTTTAGAGAAAAGGCAATTACTCCGTTTTTTATTAAGTTTAGATTTTTTTTTTAATTTTCAAACTTTTTTTAATAGCAATTTTGTTTTTAATATGACGATTTTTTTTAATTTCAGGAGTTTTTTTGGTTTTGACGACTTAAATTTTGGCGATTATATTAATTTTGGCTGTTTTTTTTTTAATTTGAGTGTTTTTTTTAATTTTAGCTATTTTTTTAATATTTTAAAGTTGGCGATTTTTTTAATTTTAGAGTTGATACTTTTTAAAGTTTTGAATTTGGTATTTTTTTAATTTCTTAGCGATTTTTATAATTTTTTAGTTTTTTTTGTGTCTATTTTTTTTTTATTATTTAAAGGAAAAAATCAATTCCTGCACTTTTTATAATTTTAGTGATTTTTTTAATTTTCTTTTTAATTTTGGCTATTTTTTTTTTTTGAATTTGAGCGTTTTGTCAGATTTTAGTTTTTTTTAATATGTTAAAGTTAGCGATTTTTTTAATTTTATCGCTTTTTTATAATTTTTGCTTGTTTTTAGTTTTTTTTTAATATCAAATTTTTTTCAATTTTGTGTATTTTTTTAAACATTCGCAATTTTTGGTTTTGGCAACTTTTAAATTTTGGCCATTATTTTAAATTTTGGCCATTATTTTTAATTTTGGCAATTTTTTAAATTTTGGCTATTTTTTAAATTTCACCATTTTTAAATTTGCTGATAATTTTTTTTGTGTTATTTTTTATTTTAGCGATTTTTATAAATTTTTAGTTTTTTTATAATTTCAGTGCTTTTTTTAATTTTGATTTTTATACCCTTCACCATAGGTGGAAGGGTATATATAAGTTTGTCATTCCGTTTGTAATTTCTACAATATTGATCTTAGACCCTATAAAGTATATATATTCTGGGTCCTTATGAAGAGCGAAGTTGATTTAACGATGTCCGTCTGTCCGTCTGTCCGTCTGTCCGTCTGTGTGTTGAAATGGGTTTTCCGAAGAACCCAGACATGATGAGGACTTGATTCTTTTTTATTTCTGTTACATGTGATCCATTTCTGTTTGCTATTAAAAATCAGACAGATCGATTAATAAATGGCTGAGATATTAGCAAAAAACCAGGACTACCTCTAATTTTTCCAGTAAAATCCCTTTGTTCACAATGTAACACAGTGAAGACACGGTGATTAGAGCGCCTTTTTTTTACGGCCTTTTAGAAAACTACGTGAAAACTACTATTTTAATAGGCTATAAAAGCAACTGCGCTATGAAAAACTGTAGGTGAAACAACTGTATGACAATTATTCTGTCTCTCTTCCTTGCGTCTGATTTTCCAATTCGTCAGCTTATTATTGGTTTGGCCCAATCACCATTTTTGTAATAATAGAGGCGATTGGATTATATATAATATCAATATCCTCTTTCTAATTCTGAAACCCGTTTTTCGATATCTGGCATCATAACTGAGATAACTAATATCAACTTTGATATAAAATTAAGAATGAAAACCATTTTCATTGTTTTTCTTTTAAATCTTTGGGCAAACTAATAATAAGCTGACGATTAATTAAATGTGCTTTGTGAGTGTGTTTATTTGCTTATACATTTCACAGATCATATAAATATGAAACTTTGTTGTATGTATTGTTCTTTTGAATACTGAGATAAAATAAAAAAAAATACATTAATTATGTGCAAAAATGCTATAAAAACATAAAACAGTTTTTGTTATTACAATATGTAACCCAAGTATAAAATTTGTTGTGAGTTTGTACTAAGTTTATGAAACAACAATTTTAGTAAATACAGTCATGTTGCACTTCTATGGTATCTCTTTGATATTTTTGGCGATCATATGTTTTAAACCATGCTGTGTAGTAGTTCACTTTTACACATTATTTTTTGTATACATTGTTTTTAAATCTCTTTCTCGCCTAGGACATGAAATACAACAACAACCCTCACCATACGGTTTTGGATCACTCGTTTGACAGCTGTCACTTTTGACATCACTGGTATACCCTGTGCCTTTGTTTAATATGTATGTAGAATTTTGAGCATAACAACACATCCATGTGTTAAAATTCTTTTCTTTCATCTCCACCTTTTATACACAAACAACACACATACAAAGATTTGTCATTTAAATAAAAACCAAACAAATCTCTAATTAACGAAGACTTTTATATATGTACCTCTATTGACGATGATTTTGTGTGAGCTTCAATAGCTCAGTTGTCTAAACGCTGTGTCACAAATACTTTTTTTTTTTCTCTAAGGCCGTGGGGTTCGAGGTTCAAATCTCGGTGAGGTCAATTCACTTTTTTTTTGTACATTTTTTTTTATTATTTTCTTAAGACTTTTTTTTTGCTTATTTTTGTTTTTTTTTTTAACATTTAATAATTAATTTATATAAAATTTTATATTAATAATTAAAATTCTTTTCTTTCATCTCCACCTTTTATACACAAACAACACACATATAAAGATTTGTCATTTAAATAAAAACTAAACAAATCTCTAATGAACGAAGACTTTTATATATGTACCTCTATTGACGATGATTTTGTGTGAGCTTCAATAGCTCAGTTGTCTAGACGCTGTGTCACAAATACTTTTTTTTTCTCTAAGGCCGTGGGGTTCGAGGTTCAAATCTCGGTGAGGTCAATTCACTTTTTTTTACATTTTTTTTTATTATTTTCTTAAGACTTTTTTTTTTTTTGCTTATTTTTGTTTTTTTTTTAACATTTAATAACTAATTTATATAAAATTTTATATTAATAATTAAATAATCCATAAATAGGCTAAAAACATCAACATTTTTATAAAAACCCTCTGATACAAACAAAATACAAACGTTTTTATACCTTTCACCACAGGTGGAAGGGTCGCGGGTTCGTTAAGATTTTTTTTTTTTTGTTTTTTTTTTTACATTTAATAATTAATTTAAATAAAATTTTATATTAATAATTAAATAATCCATAAATAGGCTAAAAACATCAAAATTTGTATAAAAACCCTCTGATACAAACAAAATACAAACGGTTTTATTTCTATTTTTTGCTCCGATTTAAAAGAATTTATAAAAAGATTTTTAAACCATTTTATTTCTCACATATTAAGAAAATTTTATACATAATTTACCTTTGAGTGCAACTATTTTAGGTCATAACTTATAATAATTTATAAAAAAAAAATTATAAACTATTTTCCTTCAAATTTTTAAAATTAAGCTAAAGAAATTACAAATATTTCTAATAAAAAAGCGAAATAAAATCCTAAATGCAAATTTGCCAGCTAAATCAAACTATTTTGTAGAAATAAAACACATGCAGTTCTAGTGATTTCTTTTAACGATTTGTTGAAATTCTTTTCTTTCACCTCTTAACCTTTTATACACAAACAACAAACACTATTCTAGAGCTGTATTATGACCTATGGATACGTCTTATATAGCAAAAGATCGAAAATCTTTAGTATAACATATTTGCTGAAAAACTCGGAAATATCGGTTCAGATACAAAAAAGTTATGCCCAAAACATACATTTTTTTAAAATACATATTTTCTGGAACCATAAATCTTCCCGAGTCCAAGTTTTATCTCCAAACTAAATGGTTAATTTCCTCTTAAAGGCGTCCGTATATAAATCTGTCCATTTCATATATGTCCATATATAAACTTCAGTTTTTTCCCAACCATGGTGAAGGGTATATAAGATTCGGCATAGCCGAATTTAGCCGCTCTTACTTGTTTTAATATAGATTTTCCTTTTAATTTTGGCAATTTTTTTTAATTCAAGATTTTTTTTGGTTTTGGCAACTTTAATTTGGCGATTATTTTTTTTTGGCTACTTGTTTTTAATTTGAGCGTTTTTTCAAAATCGCTAACTTTAAAATATTATTTTTAATTGGCGATTTTTTTAATTTTGGCAATTTTTTTAATTTGAGCGATGTGTGCCTTTTTAGGCTTATTTTTTTATATAATTTCATAGTTTTAGGGAAATGTACAATTTTGCGTTTTTTATAATTCTAGCTTATTTAAATTTTGATGTTTTTTTTAAGCAATTTGTTTTCAATTTTGGGATTCATTTAAATTCTACCGTTTTTTTTTTGTTTTGCCAACTTTTTTTTATATTTTGGTGATTATTCAAAATTTTCGGCTATCTATTTTTGAATTTCAGCTTTTTTCAAATTTTAGTTATTATGAATATTTTAAATTTAGCAATATTTTTTTATTTTTTTCAATTTGAGCGATTTTTCCCTTTAAGGCTTTTATTTTGGGTTATCTTTAATTTTGCCGGTTTTTTTTCGATTCAGGCGATTTTTTTAAACTTAAGCGTTTTTTGATTTCATTGATTTTATAAATTTTGTAAAAAAAATCTTCAATGTACCTTAATTAAAACTATTAACATAATTTTAATTTTCTAAATTTTCAATAAAGAAAGTCGAATGTCATTCCTAAGTAAGTCAATCAAATGAACAATAAATCGATTCCCCAATTTGTAAATCGATTGAATAACACTCGATTAAATTCCTAACAAATCGAATGATGAAAATCGAAAAAGTTTTTTAAAAAGAATTCATTTCCATACAAAAATTGTAGTTTGAGAATTCCATCATTCCATAGTCGAAACAAAATTGAAATTTTAATAAAG